>PVKP010045408.1:0-16157 GCA_004027715.1 Plecturocebus donacophilus | reverse complement strand
TCGCTGTCTCAGAGCCTTTTTTTAGTTGAATGGGCGACTCCCAGGTGTTCCAGTCGCCTGTTGAAAAGGCGCCAGGATCTGTGTGGTTTCCCCTGCGGGGACACACTGCGCAGGCTGAAACAGCGGCGCTGAGATTCGTAGCGCTTTTTTGCCTGGGAATCTCCTGGGCTGGCTCCCTGATTCAGTCCCCTTTTTAATCGGCCTTCCCGTAGCTCCACTCGCCAGTTAAAAGGGCACACAGACCAGTGGATTTTGTGCGGAGAACCGCCGCGCCGGGTCGCCGGCAAAGCAGCCGCGCTGGCCCAAACAGCCGCACCGGCCGAAACAGCCACACTGGCAACCCGTGGCGCTGCTCTGCCTGGGGATCTCCTGGTCTGGGGGTAATAAAAATCCGTCTGGAAATGCGGCGTCCACTCACCCTCTGCACCCTCACTGGGAGCTGCAATCCTGAGCTGCTCCTATGCGGCCATCTTGGATCCTCCCGTGAGTACTTTTTCGTGGCAAAATTTTAAAATGTTCTCCAAATATGTTTACTGAACATAATCTCTATTAAAAACATAATTTTCTTTTTTTTTAAAATTTATTTTATTTTATTTTATTTATTTATTTTTTTTTAGAGATGGGATCTCGATATGTTGCCCAGGCTGGAGTGCAGTGGCTTTTCACAGGCACGATCCCACTACTAATCAGCATGGGAGTTTTGACCTGCTCCATTTCCAACTTGGGCCGGTTCACCTCTCCTTAGGCAACCTGGTGGTCCCCCGCTCCCGGAAGGTCACCATATTGATGCCGAACTTAGTGTGGACACCCGATTGGCATAGCGCACTGCAGCCCAGAACTCCTGGGCTCAAGTGATCCTCCCACCTCAGCCTCCCGAGTAGCTGGGACTACAGGCACGTGCCACCGCGCCCAGCTTAAAAATATAATTTTTAAAGGAACTTGGAAAGGTGCTCCTCAAATTTGAAAAGTTGCCAGTGATAGAAAAAACATTCATCAAGTCAAAATGCAAAATGTATGAATTTAGTTCATTTTATGGAGAGACATATTCTAAAGTCATCATCTTGGGACGATGAAAATGTTTTAAAATTGGATATGCTGATTTAAAAATGTGAATATGAAAAACCATTGAATTGTATACTTTAAATGGGTGAATGGTATATGAATTATACCTTAATAAAGTTTAATGAAAGAAACATAATGAGATGTCATGACAAATCCACTAGAATTTCTAAATTAAAATCACTGACTATTCCAAATATTGGTGAGAATATGGACCATCAATAGCTACCACACACTGCTTGCCGTAGTGCAAATTGGCACAGTCACTTTGTCTAGGGCATCATCTCTTTGGGTGAGATATCAGTCACATACATCAGTAATTCCACTCCCAGGCATATAATTTTGAGAGTTATGTGCTCATTATACCAACATACATGTGCAAGAAGGCTTATAACAGCATCGTTTATATTTTTCAAAATCTGAAAATAAATAAAATGACCAGAAACAGAAAAGGATTAATTTCATGTGTGGTTTATTTATTCAATGTAATTCTACAAATAATAAAACAGGAATCCTTTAGAGACACCTATAACAACTTAGCAAACATACATTTGAGCTAAAATAAGTTCTCATAAGAATACGCATAGCATGATTCCATTTTATAAAAAATTCAAAATTTATATGAAGTTTAAGATAACCTACATTGTTTCAGAGATGCATGCATGGGGATAAAGCTTTAAAGGTATGAACAGGGATAGTATGAAATTAGGATAAGTTTGAACTCTCAGGACAGCAAAGGGATTGTTATTGCTATGAGAATTGGTATGGAGACTTCTGGTTTTTGTTTTTCTGATTTTTGTTTCTTTTTCACATGGATTTTTCCCTTTCAAACTATTTGTGAAAATGTATACATATACATTTTATATGTAAAATGTAACCTCCACCCTCCAGGCTCAAGCGCTTCCAACTGCCTCAGTCTACCAAAGTGCTAGGATTACAGGCATGAGCCACCACACCTGACCAATTTTAATTGATTTAAGTGTAAATAGGCCAGGCGTGGTGGCTCATGCCTGTAATCCCGGCACATTGAGAGGCTGAAGTGGGTGGATCAGGAGGTCAGAAATTCAAGACCAGCCTGGCCAAGATGGTGAAACCCCATCTCTACTAAAAATATAAAAATTAACCAGGCATGGTTGCAGGCACCTGTAAATCCCAGCTACTCAAAAGGCTGAGGCAAGAGAATCAGTTGAATCCAGTGGGTGGAGGTTGCAGTGAGCTGAGATTCCACTCCAGCCTGGGTGATGGAGTAAGACTTTATCTCAAAAATAAATAAATAAACAAACCATGCCACCATGCCTGGCGAATTTTTTGTATCTTTAGTAGATATGGGATTTCACCGTGTTGGTCAGGCTGGTCTGGAACTCCTGAACTCGTGATATACCTGTTTTGGCCTTTCAAAGTGCTTTGATTACAGGCATAAGCCACCTAGCCTGACCTATGCTACCTGACCTCAACTATACTTCAAGGCTACAGTAACCATAACACCGTGGTACTGGTACAAAAAAAAAAAACATGTAGACCAACGGAACAGAACAGAGAACCCAGAAATAAGATGACACACCTGCAACTATAATCTTTGACAATCCTGAGAAAAACAGTGAGAAAGGATTCCCTGTTTATAAATAGTGTTAGGATAACTGGCTACCCATATACAGAATACTAAAACTGAGCCCCTTTCTTACACCATATACCAAAATCACCTCAAGATGGATTAAAGACTTAAATGTAAAATCTAAAACTGTAAACATCCTTGAACACAACCTAGGCAATACTATTCAGGACACAGGTATGAGCAATGATTTCATGATGAAGATGCCAAAAGTGACTGTAACAAAAGCAAAAATTGACAAATGGGATCTAATTAAAATAAAGAGCTTCTGTACCGAAAAAACAAAAACAAAAACCTATCAGCCATGTAACCCACCTACAGAATGGGAGAAATTTTTTTGCAAAGTATGCATTCAACAAAGGTCTAATATCTAGCATCTATAAGAAACTTAAACAAATTTACAAGAAAAAAACAAAACAACCCCATTAAAATGTGGGCAAAGCATATGAAGAGACATTTCTCAAAAGAAGGTATACACGCAGCCAACAAACATATGAAAAAAAGCTCAACATCACTGATCATTAGAGAAATGCAAATCAAAACCACAGTGAGATATCATCTCACACCAGGCAGAATGGCTGTTATTAAAAAGTCAAAAAATAATAGATGCTGGCAAGATTATGGAGAAAAAGGAACACTTAGATGCTGTTGGTGGGAGTGCAAATTAGGTCAGCCATTGTGGAAGGCACTGTGGTGATTTCTGGAAGACCTAAAAACAGAAATACCATTATACCCAAAGAAATAGAAATCATTCTATTATGAAGACACATGTACACATATGTTCACAGCAGCACTATTCACAATAGCAAAGACATGGAATCAACTTAAATGTGCATCAGTTATAGACTGGATAAAGAAAATGTGATATGTATATACCATGGAATACTATGCAGCCAGAAAAGGGAATGTGATCATGTCCTTTACAGGGACAAGGATGGAGCTGGAAGCCATTATCCTTAGCAAACTAATGCAGAAACAGAAAACCAAATACTGCATGTTCTCACTTACAAGTGGGACCTAAATGATGAGAATGCATAGAGACAGAGAGGAGAACAACACACACTGGGGCCTTTCAGAAGGTTGAGGGTGGGAGGAGGGAGAGGATCAGGAAAAATACTAAGGGGTACTAGGCTTAAAATGTGTGTGTTTAAATAATCTGTGCACCAAACCCCCACAACACAAGTTTACCTATAAGACAAACCAGCACTTGTACTCCTGAACAGAAAATAAAAGTTAAAAAAAAGGAACTGATCTGTGGATTCTGCCTGTTGCTGAGTAGGTCTATTTCCATTACATAAACGAGTGCTGAGAGAATAATCACAGGGTGGGTCAGGGACCCACTGGACCCACTGTGAGAATGGTTCATGTATGGTAGGGCTTCAGGTTTTCTATTCTTCCTAATTTAACCTTGATAGGTTGTTCATTTCCGGGAATTTATCCATTTTCTCCAGGTTTTCCTGTTTGTCAGTACAGAATTGTTCACAATGGTCTCTGATGATCTTTTGTATTTTTGCAGTATCAGTTGTAATGTTTCTCTTTTCTTTTCTGATTTTGAGTCTTCTCTTTTTTTTTTCTAGGTTTGTCTAGCTAGTGGTTTATCAATTTTGTTTATGTTTTTGAAGAACAAACTTTTCACTTTGTTGGTCACTTACATGGTTTTTAAAAGTCTTTATTTAGTTCTGCTCTGATCTTTATTATTTGTTTTCTGTTACTTTTGGATGTGGCTTGTTGCTTTACTAGTTCTTTGAGGTTCATTGTTATATTGTTAATTTGTAATGTTCTTACTTTTCTTAGGTAGGTATTTATCACTATAAACTTCCCTTTTAGCCCTGTTTAGCTGTTTCTCACAGGTTTTGTTGTTAGTTTCCATTTTCCTTCTTTCTTTTTTTTAGACATAGGTTTACTCTTTGTTTCCCAGGCTGGAGTGGAATGGTGAGATCTCAGCTCACCGCAACCTCTGCCTCCCAGGTTCAAGTGATTTTCCTGCCTCAGCCTCCTGAGTAGCTGGGACTACAGGCATGTGCCACCACACCCACCTAATCTTTTGTATTTTTAGTAGAAATGGGATTTCTCCATATCAGGCTAGTCTTGAACTCCCAACCTCAGATTATCTGCCCACCTCGGCCTCCCAAAGTGCTGGGATTACAGGTGTGAGCCACCGCACCCTCCCCTGGGTTTCCATTTTCATTTGTTTCAAGAAACTTTTTGATTTCCATCTTAATTTCTTTGTTGACTCAATGGTTAATCAGGAGCATGTTGTTTAATTTTCATGTATTTGTCTAGTTGCCAATGTTTCTGTTGGTGTTCATTTCTAGTTTTATTCCACTGTGGCCAGAGAAGATATTTAATACGATTTCAAGTTTTGAAAATTTGTTGAGACTTGTTTTGCAGCTTAACATAGGTTCTCTCCTGGAAAAGGTTCCATGTGTTCATGAAAAGAATGTATATTCTCTAGTGTTAGATACAATGCTCTGTAAATATCTGTTAGCTTTATTTGGTCTAAAGTTCAGTTTAAATTCAACGTTTCTTTATTTTCTGTGTAGATGTTCTAATATTGAGGTTGGCATTTTGAAGTCCCCCTCTCTTATTATATTGGAGTCTACTTCCCTTGTTAGATGTAGTAATATTTGTTTTATGAATCTAGGTGCTTCATGTTTAGTGTAGATATATATTTATGATTGTTCTATCCTCTTCCTGGACTAATCTTGTTATAATTATGTGATGGCCTTTTTTATCTTTTTAAAAAATGATTCTTGACTTACAGTGTATGTTATCTGTTATAAGTATAGCTACTCCTGCTCACTTTTGGTTTCCATTTTTATCGATTATCTCTTGTCATCCTTTTACCTTCTGTCTCTATAGATTGTGATGAAGTGGTATTACTGGTGAGCTTAATTTATCTTAAGCAGAATATAGTTAGATCATGTTTTCTATCCATTCAGCCATTCTAACTCTTTTAAGTAGAGAATTTAACCTGTTTACATTCCAGGTTATTATCTATATGTGAGGCTTTGTTCCTGTCATATTGTTGTTTTCTGGTTGTTTTATATGTTCTTTGTCACTCTCTTTTTCTTTTATTGCTTGTCATTATGGTTTGCTGGATTTCTGTTGTAGGACCATTTGAGTCCTTTCTCTTACCCTTTTCCGTGACTGCTTTACCAGTGAGTTTTACAATTGAGTATGTTTTTATAATGATAATGTTGAAATGTTGAAAATGTTGTCCTTTCACTTACAGGTTTAGGACTCCCTTCAGCATGTCCTGTAGAGCCTGCCTAGTGGTAATGAAGTTTTTCTGCATTTGCTTGTCTTGGAAAACTAATTTATTTTTCAATTACGAAGAATAATTTTGTTCGGTTTATTACTACTCTTGGCTCGACAGTTCTTTTTTTTCAGGACTTTGAACATACTATCCTATTCTCTTCTGACCTGTAAGATTTCTGCTAAGAAATCTGCTCTTAGTCTGATGGGATTTCCTTTGTAGGTGACTAAACGCTTTTCTCTCATGATTGTAGGATTTGCTTTTTCCCTTAAACTATAGAAAAGTCTGACTAATAATGTGCCATGGAGAAGAACTTTTTTCATTGTGTTTTTCTCAGAATTGTTAAACATCTTGTATCTGAATGTCTAAATAACTTGGTAGACTTGGGAATTATTAATCTATTTTTTTTATTAAATAGCCTTCCTAATCTGTTCTCTGTCTTTTTGCTCTTGAAGATACCAATAACTTGAATATGTGGTTTTTTATATTGTACCAAATATTAGGACAGCTCTGCTCATCCTTTTTTTGTGTTTTTTTGTCTGATTGAATTATTTCAAAAGATTTTCCTTCAAGCTTTGGAATTCTTCCTTCTGCATGACCTAGTATATTGTTGCAGCTTTCAAATATATTTGGTATTTTATTTAATGAATACTTTAATTCCTGAATTTATGTTTTTTTTTAAATCTATTTCTTTGGTAAATTTCTTATTCCTATCTCAAATTATTT
This sequence comes from Plecturocebus donacophilus, assembly GCA_004027715.1. NCBI lineage: Eukaryota > Metazoa > Chordata > Mammalia > Primates > Pitheciidae > Plecturocebus > Plecturocebus donacophilus. The sequence goes on along the minus strand of PVKP010045408.1, from coordinate 9,504 downwards.
TTTAATCTTTTTGTATTTTTTTCAGAATTCTTTTGTATCTCACTGAACTTTGATAAAATACAGTTTCAAATCCTTTATCTGGAATCTTGAACATTTTTTAAATTAAGATCTATTGTGTTCCCTTGTGTCTTTTTTTTTCTCTTTTGCTTTTCATGTTTCAGTATCCTAATGCACTTGCTCAAAATGTCCAACAATGGTCAGAGAGATAGCCTCCTTAGAGGAAGAGTTCCCTAGAGAATTAAAATAGTTCATTGAAACATTGGGTATATAAAGCAAGAGTGGGGAAACAGGCATGAAGGGCAGGCTTACACACCTTCATGAGTGAGCTCACACCTGACATGAGAGTATCTCTCTTTTCCTGGTGGATTGGGGGAAGGTGCTGGTGTAATCAATATACAATCCTTCCCAAGGTAGGAGGACACTGGAATGATGACTGTACTTCACTTCAACTTGCATTTCTCATACCTGATGCAGTGGTCTCAGGACTAGGGATGCAAGTAAAAGTCCAAAAACAGGAATTATTCCTAAGTAAGAAACTGTAAATATATTTTATGTCCATTATACAAGAATTCCTAAGGGCCTGGAGAAGTAGGTTGTACCTTCACTGCATCTGGCAAAGTTGAGGTTAACACTGAATGCAGCTATATTGCCTGGGGTCAGAAAGCCAACAAATTCTCCACCTGCATAACCCTACCCTCTATTAACTGGAATTGAGGACAACAGGAGACACTTGCTAGAACAATATTGCTCCCTACAGTCTAGGCCAGCACAGCAGGAGAACCTAACGTTTCTTCAAAAACTGGAAATGTTTGGTAAAAATGAAGAGAAGGAGAAATAGTCACTGAGGGTAAATGAATGAATACATGGGTTACATAATCAGGAAAATCCAATGTTCCATGAACTACTCAAAAGAGGCATAAGCAAGAAAGGATATTGTGTCTTAGCTCAATTTTCCCAGATGCCTCAAAGGGTGCAGTCATATGTTGCTGGGACTACTCCTGTTTTTGGACTCTACTGGGATAATTGTTAACGACCAAGGAGGAGTCTGGTAATGTGCCAGGATCTTTTCATTGTTATGATTCTTCTGGTATAGGAGATCTGTGATTGGCCAGGCACGGTGTTTCATGCTTATAATTTCATCACTTTGGGAGGCCATGGCGGGAGGATTGTTTAAGGCCAGGAGTTCGAGACCAGCCTGGGCAAAATAGTGACACCCATTCCTATAAAATATTTAAAAATTGGTGTGGCACGGTGGCTCACGCCTGTAATCTCAGCACTTTGGGAGGCTGAGGTGGGTGGACCATGAAGGCAGGAGATAGAGACCATCCTGACTAATATGGTGAAACCCCATCTCTGTTAAAAAAAAATAGTTAGGCATGGTGGTATGTACCTGTAATGCTATCTACTCAGGAGGCTGAGGCAGAAGGATCACTTAGGCCCAGGAATTCAAGGTTACAGTGTGCTATGATTGTGCCACTGCATTGTACCCTGAGCAACAGAGCAAGACCTTGTCTCCGAAATAAATAAAAATTATAAAAAGACATAATGTGATCAAAGACCAGGGTATGATCAGTGGTCCAATAAAAATATTTTGTCTTTGTCCCTGTTTCCTGATAAGCAGGTTCTAAAACATTTGCAATTTCCTCAGTGATGAGCATGAATTTAATATGGCGATGAGATGACTATGGGCTGAGGAGCTCCTAGATAGCTTGAGGATGGGAGCTGGTTGTCAGAAACATGAAGCTGTGATTAGAGGATTGGAACTTACAGCCCCACCTCTAATGCCTGGGAAGAAAAGAGGGGCTGGAGGTTGAGTTCAGTCACCAATGACTGATGGTTTAATTAATCTTGCCTACACAATGAAAGTTCCATAGAAACTTCTAGAAAGTGGGTTTTGGAGAGCTTCCTAATTGGTGAGCACATCCATGTGTTCACGTACTGGGAGGATGGTGCACACCATCTCCATGGGGACAGAGACTCCTGTGCCCAGAGCCCTTCCAGGCCTCACCCTGTGCACCTCTTCATCTGGCTGCTCATTTGTATCCTTTAGCACTGTTATGGTTTGAATGTTTCCCCAGAAAAGCATCTGTTGGATAATTCATCCCCAGTGCAACATTTTTAAGAGATGGAATCTTTGAGAGGTGATTGGACCATCAGAGCTCTGCTGCCATGAATGGATTAAGTCTGATCATAAAAGGACCTGAGGCTGTGCATTTGACCTCTTTTTCTCTCTCACTCTCACTCTCTCCTACCCTTTTGCTTTCTATCAGATACAATCTCTTGATCTTGAAATTCCCATCCTCAACAACCATGAATCCAATAAATTCCTGTTTGCTATAAGTTATCCAGTCTCAGGTGTTCTACTATAGTGGCATAATTTAAACCAGGGGTCCCTAAGCCCCAGGCTGTGGACTGGTACAGGTTCCTGGCCTGGTAGGAACCAGATTGCACAGCAGGAGGTGACTGGTGGGCTGGAGAGAGTGAGCATGACCACAGGAGCTTCCCCTCCTGTCAGATGAGTGACGGAATTTGATTCTCATAGATGCATGAACCCTATTGTGAGCTCTACATGCAAGGGATCTAGGTTGCATGCTCCTTATGACACACTAATGCCTGATTATCTGAGGTGGAGCAGTTTCATCTGAAACCATTCCCCTCCACCCCCTGCTGCCTCCACTGGTTCATGGAAAAATTGTCTTCCATGAAACTGGTCCCTGGTGCCAAAAAGGTGGGGACCACTGATTTAAGCTACAACAATAATAAACTGCAATACTGAGTGTAGAAGGAAAATAAAATTTCACAACTCCAAACTCACTCTACCAAAGGGAAAAGTTAAGTTTGGAAACTGAGTGATGGAAAAACTGCCTTTCTTTTGTGCCTAAGCAAATACCTGCAAAGATAGAAGATCACATATCTCCCCACGTGGCCTCCCTCGCAAATTGCTCACAAGATAATTCGTTGTGGGTCCCAACATCTTTAAAACAAAGTTTTGTTCAATTTCCCCCTGACAATGTAAATTGACAGCTGATCATCAGCAGGTTCAGGACAAAGACAAGACTAGGAATCATCCCTCCACCCACTCAGAGACAAATGCATGTTTGACTTCTCTACCCAACCTTTACTATCTTATGTAAAATACAGATTTACTAAACATGCTATGAAAGCATAGTTGACTGTTCCTTTTTTCTCTCCTGCCTGCTTTTCCCCTATAAATATTGCAGCCCTCAAAACCCTCTTAGGAAAAAGCAGGGACCACAGATGCTGCAATGATTTGTGTGTCTTTTTCCAAGGTGCATCTTCAGCTTGGAAAAATAAACTTCTAAACTGATTGAGACCTGTCTCAGATATTTTTTGGTTTGCATGACAATAGCAACTTCCTGAGTTCTTTGAGTTAGTTTAAGAATTTTCAAACCTTGGGAGGTGAGATACCCCTGACTCTGCAGCCATATTAGGCAGAAGTGCAGGTAACTTGGGACCCGATACTTGTGACTTGAATCTGAAGTGAGGACAGTCTTGTGGGACTGAGCCCTTAAACCTGTGGAGTCTGAGGTGAACTCCAGGTAGTTAGTGTCAGAATTGAGTTGAATTCTAGGACTACCAGCTGCTGTTGGAGAATCAGAAAGTTATTTGGGTGGAGGAAAACCCCATCACCATCCCACAGAGAGAAACTTATCCTAAGAGTAAGCAAGTAAACCTCTACTTTGGTTCCAGAGGAAAAGATAAACAAAATGTAAGCATTTATTTCATGTCCTAAGGGCTAAAGGCAGGTTGCTACCAGTTGTTCATTGTCCAGACCTCTGGAGTGACCCTACCTCTAACCTGGAAGTTAGGATATTCTTTTAGGCCTCTGAGAGGTCACATAAAAACTAATAAATGTGGCCAGGCACTGTGGCTCATGCCTCTAATTCCAGCACTTTGGGATGATGAGGTGGGCAAATCACGAGGTCAGAAGATCTAGACCATCCTGGCCAACATGGTGAAGCCACGTCTCTACTTAAAATACAAAAATTAGCTGGGTGTGATGGCACATGCCTATAATCTCAGCTAGTTGGGAGGCTGAGACAGGAGAATGGCTTGAACTCAGGAGGTGGAGATTACAGTGAGCCATGATCTCACCACTGCACTCCAGCCTGGTGACAGAGCGAGACTCTGTCTCAAAGCAAACAAACAAACAAGGAAACAAGCAAAAAAACACTAATAAATGTTAGAGACTCTTTCTGCAGAAATATTTCCACACACAAGAACATATAAATATTAATATAAAACATCAGTGTGCACCCAGATCCTCTGAGATCTTAGAAACCTGGGTGTTTTAAATCCTAGTAAGAAACAATGTGGAGGGAAGATGTGTGAATAATCATTCACCATCACACAGTGCCATTCCAATAATCTAGAGTATGAACTGGGATAGAAAAATGCTTGAGGTAATAACTTATTTTCAAGCGAATGGGTGGAAAGATGTTATTCACTAGTCACTGTTTCATTCAGACACTCCGAATGCCTACCAGGTACCAGATAAATCTCTTGTCTTGGATCACTGCTCCAAGTATTAAAATTTTCATTCTTTTCCCACCCCTCACACTCAGCACTTGAATCCTCTTGTTACATCAGAATTCCACACTGTTGATGAAAAGACTCAAACTCTGTAAAATATTTGGAGAGATTTATTCTGAGCCAAATATGAGTGTCCACAGCCCATGACACAGCCCTCAGGAGACCCAGAGAAGATGTGCTCAAGGTATTTGGGGTGCAGGTTGGTTTTATACATTTTAGAAAGATATGAGACATCAATCTAATATATTTAAGATATACATTGGTTTGGTTCAGAAAGGCAGGACAACTTGAAGCAAGCAGGGATTGAGAGTTAGTGCCTCTGGCTTATAGGTAGATTTAAAAATGTTCTGATTGGCAATGGGTTGAGTTATTATCAACAGAAAGGAACATCTGGGTTATGATAAGAGGTTGTGGAGACCAAAATTTTATGCAGATGAAGCCAGGCAGCAAGTTTCAGAGAGAATAGATTGGAAATGTTTCAGATCAGACTTAAGGTCTGTGTTGATGGTAAATGCTGGTCAGCTTTTCCTGAATTCCAAAAGGGAAGAGGGCATAATAAGGCATGTTCAACACCTGCTTCCCATGATGGCCTGAGCCAGTCTTCCAGGTGAACTGTTGAGTGTCCTGGCTGAGGGTGTCCATTAAGATGGTTGGGAGGGGGTGGCTTTGAAATTTATGTTTGGTTTACAACATGTAAAGTGTGTGTGTGTATGTGTGTGCATGTGCACGTGCACGTGTGTATGTGTGGTGGAATTTCCCGCTTATTGCACAGGCTGGAGTGCAATGGCATGATCTGAGCTCACTGCAATCTCAGCCTCCCAGGTTGAAGTGATTCTCCTGCCTCCCCCTCTCATGTAGCTGGGAGTACAGGTATGCACCAACATGACTGACTAATTTTGTATTATTAGTAGAGATGGGGCTTCACTGTGTTGGCCAGGCTGGTCTCAAACTCTTGACTTCAGGTGTTCCACCTGCCTTGGCCTCCCAAAGTACTGGGATTACAGGCATGAGCCACTATGCCCAGCCTACAACACCCAAAGTTTTGAGAGGAGACAGAAACCACCTTCCTTTCTAGAAGAGCACAACATTCCAGTCACCCCTGCAGTTGATCATGGACATGAGTCTTAGGCTCCACCAGTCAGATGAGCATCTGCTGAAGTGGCCTCATTGTCTTGGGTAAATATTCAGGGTTCCTGGTCTTGGTCCAAGAAGATGAAGGACACCTACACATGAGGAGTGAATTTAGGAGCAGAGATTTAGTAGGCAAAAGAAAGACAATGGGGAACAGCTCTGTCTCTTGTGAGAGAGAAGAGTGCCTGAAAGGGAATTCTGGCCTGCAATGGGAGTGCATTGGATTTTATAGGCAGGCTTGAGGAGATGGTGTCTGATTTATGTAGGGCCCACAGGTTAGTTGGACCAGGCGTGACATTTACATAGTGTGTGGGAAAGGTTGTTCACCCCACCCTGATGGCCTTTCCACTAGTGGGGTGCCATGTTGTCTGCTCCTTACTGTACACATGGCTGGTAAAAAGAAGGGAAGATGGAGCTGCCACTGTGAACACACCTAGTCCCAGGTGTCCTTTTCCTATTGGCACAGCTGCCGCATTCACCCGTGAGAGCTTCCAGCTTGCTTGTCTATGTCTGAAGCTTGATTTTACAGGCTGCTATTTGTTAGAAAAGAAAACGATCTGGGGCTGCTTTTCATTGAAAGGAAAACCTTACTGAGGACTTCTGTACCCTCACAACCTGCCTAAATAATGTCTTCTTAACTCCTATATCACTGCCAGACTCTGAGCCAGAATGAGGTGATAAAGAGAGGCTGAGACTGTGCAGAATGCATTTTAGTAAAGGTGGCTGAGTGGCAGTGGTGATGTCGTTTCCAGGTGCAGCAGTGACATCTGTCCTAGCCTCATGGTCCAGTGTCCAGCACTAGGACGTCAGAGGTCTGAGCAGCGGCATCTGTGCTCAGCAGCAGGGGCAGTTGTTCCTGGGAGAGACCTGATCCAGGGTGGGCTGTGGATTCTCTCCCTAAATATGTGGTTTCCATCCTGGTTCTGTGGTCTTCCCCACAATAAAATTAGCCCCCAATACCAGATATACTGCTTTATGTGTACATTAGAGAAATTTGCTTTCCATAGTCTGCTTCAAGAAGTGAGTGAGAAATCAGTGTGCGGAGCAGTGTCAGACAGCAGCATTCAGATATGTTCTTTGTGTGAGAGCCACATCCTGAATTGTCTACCTGGCCTCTACCCCATGGTGGAGAGATCACCAGGGAAGATCACAACTCATAATTGATGATGTACACCCTGCCTTTCCTTGCTGTGAGAAAAATCCTCTTTTAACCAAGATTTGAAAACCCACCTCATCCACCCACCCTGGGCACTCTTAGATCACTGATCTCAGTGGTTCCCAATCTGGCTGAGCAACAGGATTGCTGGCAGGGGCTTAGAAAGTCCTCAGGCCACTCTCTAGAACCCCTGTCTCACAGTATTATGCACAAGACCGAGGAATCGTTTATATAACAAGCTCGACAGGCGAGGCTGATGTACAGACATGTGGGATCCTGGTGTTCTTGCTGCTCCAAGTGTGATATGGAGACCAGCAGCAGGAGCCCCAGCCTTGTCATAAATCCAGAGTCTCTTGCTTGACTCCAGACTTCCTGGATCTCAGCACCATGTCCAGGTGATTCCCGTGCACATGGGAGGTCCTTATCTAAGGTCAGAACTGTGCTGTCTGCTCTTGGTGTGGTCTGATCAGATCCCTTAGAAATGGAGATCCAGGGTTCAGTCCCTGCCCTCATTCTTTTCCACAGTCACTGCCTTGGTGCCCTCATCCATGCTTGAGGTTTTACATATCGTTTATATGGTGTGACCTCCTAAGTCTATTCTCCAGCCTAGTCCTTTCTCCTAAACTCTGGAGTTCTCTGTTCAACTGCCACCCCAGCTCCCTCGCCTGCATTCCTAGGAGACATCTCCTCCACTGAGTGCCTGGGATGCCCCTCCTCAGTATGCTCCTGCCAGAGTCCCCCCATCTCCACTGACAGCAGCTCCACCCTTCCTTCTACTCACTCATTTTACAACTATGGGTGTCCTTGATTCTTCTTTCTCACACCACAGATACAATCCACTGGCAAATGCTGTGAGTCCATCTTCAAATGCATCCAGAATCCCCTCACATCCCACTACTCCCCCTAGTCAAAGTAACCGACATCTCCAGCCTGGAATACTGCAATCTTCCTACTATTTTCCCTTCTGCCTCCCTCATCACTCACCTCTCCATTCTCTTCTTGGTATAGCAGTCAGTGACATCCTTTTAAAAGGGAAGTCATATCATGTCCCTCTTCTGCTGAAAACTGTCCTCTAACTCTCATGTCACTCAGAGCAAGGGTCAAATCCAACCCCATCCTCCCTCAAGCCCACTTGCTCTGACCACACCTCTGACCTCACCTAGTTTCTCTCTGTCCAGCCCTCCTGGCCTCCTTGCTCTTCTGGGAACACAGACACCTTCCTGCCCTAGTGCATTTGCATTGGAGATTCCCCTGCCTGGAAAGAACTTCCCCAGATATCCTCAGGACACTCCTCATGTCCCTCAAATCTTTCCTCAAAGGTCACCTTTGCAACAAGGCACACAGACTACCCAGCACAATAGCCACCTTCTCTGTCGCCACTGCCCACACCTTGGATCACCTGCCTCACAGCACTTCCCACCTTCTAGCACTTTCCTTCCTTACTCTGGTTATAGTCTATCTATCATCTGGATAGTGTATCTGCCTCTTCACACTGAAACATATGCTCCAAATGGCTAGAGATTTTTCTGATTTTACTTCAGTGACGTTCACCAGATGTGGAACCATTCTGTCCTATGTCTGGCAGACACCAAAGGTCAGTTGAATGATCACTGTAGAGCACCTCTCTTTCCTAGACAGTCTCTTTTTCTAACATAGCCTTAGGCCAAATGCTGTTTTGTGGCAGCCACAGCACAAGGTCCCCTCACACTGGCATTGAGGCCTGTGCGTTTCTCAGCAGTGCTGCTTGTGGTCTTCCCTCCCCTATCCCTCTTCCCACACCAACCACACACACACACACACACTGCAGCACACAATCATGTTTCTCTCTTCAGGAAAGAACAATTCTAGACTATGGACCCAATTTTACAAACAAATGTGAATCTAAACTAGACTCTGCTTTAGATTCATGACTTGGGATTGGGGCCAGCACCAAGATCACTGGAACCAGGGCAGGGAGAGAGGGCGGGAGAGCAGAGGAGAAGAGGAGCCCTAGAAGGAGGCAGGAGCTGAATGGTCTGAAAATGTGTCTCAGAAACACAGAGACTCCTGTGTACAGGGGCTGCCCTGGGCGATGTGTGAGCCTCTGTGGTCACAGCTCCTGCTGGACAAGTTTCCAATGACAGGACAAGGACAGTGGAGTAGTGAAGCTGACCCAGCTGAGGACTGACCACATAAAGCCCATGATGGACTCAACAGCAACTGGGCACAGACCCCGTCCACACTCGGCTCCTCACAGCCTTCTGCATCCCCACCTGCAACAGACTCAGTACAGTGAATATGAGGATTCTGGAAGGTTCTCAGGTCTTTATTTCCTCTCTGAGATTTTATGAAGTGACTTATTTAATTAACCCATCAAGAGAAGCCTTTGCAGAAAGAGATGCCAGAGGCTTTTGAAGTCACACAGGGGAGGCGTGAAGAAATCTTGCATCTCAGTCACACACAAGGCAGCTGTCTCAGGCTACAGAAAACAATAGTCATGAACAAATTCAGGTCAGTCATGGTAAGTGATGACACTCTGAACAGCCCACCACACACTTGAAACGTCCCAAAGAATCCCCATTACCCAGTCCTTTCCCCTCTGCCTTACCCCGTACCCACTTTGGGTCTCCCAGGGTCTCACCTTTACAAGCCGTGAGAGACACATCAGAGCCCTGGGCACTGTC
>PVKP010045407.1:0-16162 GCA_004027715.1 Plecturocebus donacophilus | reverse complement strand
GGGGGGTTGGGGGGGATTGGGGAGGAATGACATTAAGAGAAATATCTAACGTAGTTGATGGGGGGATGGATGCAGCAAACCATCATGGCATGTGTATACATATGTAAAAATCCTGCACAATCTGCACATGTACCCCAGAACTTAAAGTATAATAAAAAAAATTTTTTTTAAAGAAAAACTTTGGAGAATGTCACCTAGGAGAAATCTCAGGGGGCCTAGCATGGATACTTGGTATGGGGTCTGCTGCAAGGGGCTATGGACCTGGCAGAGCTGTACATCCTTCAGATGCCCACAGAGGGTCTCTGGCCTCTGACAACAGCCAGAGGCATCACTGGCACTTGTGGACAGCGATGTGGGCTGGAGGTGGAGCCATGAGGCGGATGGGCTGGTTTGCCTTCCATTCAGGCCATCGGATGAACCTAAATGTCACGTCCATCTGCTCTGTGGCATAAGAGCAGAGATCTCTTCTGCCTCCAGGGGCACCAGCAGAGGCTCCCACAGGACTGAGAGCGAGGCAGTGCCTTGGTCATCTTCCTTTGCTCTTCTAGGTGCATTCTTATTCTTGTCCATCCTGCTCTGCGCCTCTGGAACTGACCTTATGGGCTGCACTGGGGGCTCCCTTGATCACTGCTACCCACGGGGCCTGGTCAGTGGGTGAGGCTGGCAAGAGTAGAGAATGAGTCCCTCCAGATCCAGAATACGACTTTAAAATGCTATACGGTAACCAGTCGCACATATCCTAAATGACGTATGTGTCAGCCTAAATTAACCAAAAAGACCAGAATCTAATTTTAAGAGTTGTTTATTATTCAAGAGCAAAGTGTGGGTGGCTGTCCGGGGAGCAGAGCTAAGCTAAGGAAAGGTGATCAGTGTTTTCTGCATTGGGTAAAATGAGGATCATTTATGTAAGCAAAACGGAGGTGCTGCATAGAATCGCAACATTTTCCACACAAAAGCTAACACACAAATATAAGATTTGATTGGCTACTGTTGATTGAACACTCTAGGAGGGTTGTTTAACATTTTATTGTAGAGGTAACAATAACAAGGGTCTCTACCTCCACTTCATTTAGTCCAGGTTTGAATGAAGAATAGAGAGTCTGGTTAATGTATAACATTACAACACAAAAGGCAGAAAGTGACGATGGCCATGGACCAGAGAAGAAAAACAGCCATGTTCCCTGCGTCAGTTTCCAGGTCTTAAGTTTTCCTTCTGGTATAATAAATTTGGAAGGTCCTGAAATTTTATTTTCCTTTTACGTATGTATGTGTGACCCCTACAACATTGACTCGGGGTATTCAGGAAGGCTGATTTGAACTGACTCGGACAGGCACCTTGGAAGAGTACTGGCTGGCCTGTGCTGGCTGCCCACCTTCCTTCACTATCAATGTGCTTTAGACAACAGAGGGAGAGCCGTGGGTCTTTCTGGGGCTCTCCTTGTCCCTGGCTGTGCCTTCTTATCAAACACCAAATAGTCCCTGGCTATGCCTTCTTATCAAACACCAAATAGTCCAACTTCTGATCTTTCACCTGACTGGGATGCCCTATTGTCAAGGAGCTTCAAATTCTGATTTCAGTTGGCACTAAAGTCAAAGGCATGTGGTGTGGCATTTGAGCTCGAAGCCACAGAATCAAGGGACTATTGATTCCTGCACAATTCCTGCATGGACCCTCCTATCCGCAGTCTTGGCCAGGGCTCCGTATTTTCTACTTGTCAAGGAGATTCAAGTATTAAAGAGGAGACATTCCTCTGAAGTCATGACATTTCTCCCCAACCAAAGCACCAGTTCAAAGTTTAGTTTCCCAAACTTTTCCCCAGGGATTGCTTTCAGGGCCAGTTTCTAGCCACAGGGAAAACTAGCTCCTTAATTTCCAGTTACAGACACATTCCATCGGTCTTCCTCTCCTTTACTGTAGGGACATCATGCTCCTCAATCCATTCAGCCCCCTTCTACCTCCCTTTCCTCTTCCTCCCTCCCTCCTTTTTCTCCTTTAGTGTCTCTCCCTCCTTGGCAGCTGCCTGGACACAGACAAGAGGTCGTAGAAATGAGTTCTGCAGATGTGGGCATGGAACTGAAGTCCATGCTGAGAACAGGATTGACGGGCCCTCCCAGCTCCCTGACAAGGGGCAGCACTTCTGGAAGCAGACGGATGCATCTATTTCCATGTTTTGCAAAACGTGTATGAAAATGTATGAGAGCAAGAAATCGAATCCTTAGAGAATTAGGAGGGAGCTCCTGGAAGACCATTCTCTCTACTCATAAGATGCCTGCAAAAACCAACTTCCAGACCAAAGAGAAAGAAAACAATCCTGGACAAAGCATGAGGCAACAAACGAGCACAAATCAACACAACACGTTTCATCCTTTATGCCGGGACTTTGTCTTCAGAGTGGACATTTTCTGGGCCAGATCACAAACCTGCGCGTCCACTGGTTGAGTCTGCCTGTTCACTTACAGCTCACCCTCCCTGGGCAGGCGAAGTAAACAATTAGCCACACAGTTTTCACTGCTAAGCAAAGACACAGGACAAGAATAACAATTAAAAGCTTCTTGATTGTAAATTACTGACATGAAAAGCTGGCTTGGAGGTGTTTGGAGACACTGGAAAATGTGCTGATTCCTGAAATCCAGCGGCTTGCTAGCTTTTGACCATGGTCAAAAAGCCGCCTCTGAGCCTCAGAAATGTCCAGTCTAAAAATCAGATGGCTCACAGATGGAGCTGCATTTTTCCCACTTCTTTCAATTGGGAGGGAGATGTTCTCTTAAGGGGGCTAAGATATCTTTTGGCAGCCCGCATCAAGAGGATCCATGTCAGGAAAAAACAATGTTTGTTTCCTTTGTATTCTAAGATGTCCTATTTTTGGCATTCTTCCTTGAGGATGGCTTTATCTCAGTGCAGAGACCAGGAAGTCAATTGTGTTGGCCAGAGCATCCTCCTGGCCAAGCTTCGTGCAGAGCTGCAGACAGCCCTACTTAGCCTCTGGCACTTGGTGCACTACTTGCCCAGGGCCAGCCCAAGCTTTTGCCAAAGTCTATGTTTGAGGGTCTCAGAGGGTCACAACGCTTCCACCTTGTTTGTAAAATATTAGTTTCATTCTTCAGATGAGAAGATTAAGCTTCATCTTATTCCATATTCTTTTAATCCGTCTCTGTTTCTGTGGCTCTCTTAGCCAGAAGTGGGTGGACGCTAACATTTGTGTCCCTGCAAGCAAACAAGATTTTCTCAGTTTTGTTAATAACAATAGAACAAATGGCATTGTGAATGTCCAGGGAATTTTTGTGGCATCTAGTAGCAGTGGGTGGAGGGGGTGACGGGTATAACCAACATGATTGCTTCGTTGTATTCTCTAAATTCAGTTGTTGCATAAAGATTGTAAAGACATGTTACTCTTACTAAAACAACTCGGAAAAATTATGTCTTTTTCTAAGGGCTCATCTATAATCCATGAATATTTCTCTGAAATTTAGCAGTTCTTTGATGTTAAAATTTTGCCCTTTAGAATGTTATTTTTCTTATTTTTTAAAATCATTTTACGTTCTTAAAATAAAGAATAATGAATAATATAATACCCTCTACATACTTCTATTGCCCAGAAGTATCAACTTAATTTTTAATAGATTTGCTTCTAGGCTTTTTCTTTTTCCTGTTTTAAATAACTAACGCATCACAGAGGTAACTTAAGTTGACTTCAACCAACATCCTTGATCCCATCAACCTTGGTCCCTTCCACCACCCCAACTAAGCAATTATTCCATGAGCATGATGAGTTTGGTGTGTATAATTCAAGACCATTTCCATATTTTACATGTATTACACACCCATGAAATATACAGTACATTTGTATGTGTGTTTTGTATTTTATTGAAGCAAAATGTGTATGTAGAAAGCATACATATCAAAAGTTACAGCTCAATAAATAACTATGCAGTAACCATATTTATGAACCAAACACCCAGATTAAAAAAACGGTTATTACCAGCACTCCATCCTCATATTGTAACTTTGTATGTTAATTTTGCTTAATTTTGAATTCTATACTGTATAATAGAATCTTTTGTGTCTGGCTTCTTTTGCTCAACACTTAGGTGAAATTCAAACATGATTTGGCGTATAGCTGTAGTGCATTCATTTTTATTCCTGTGTAGTATTGTTAAAAGAAAATCTTTAGGCCAGGCGTCGTGGCTCACGCCTGTAATTCCAGCACATTGGGAGGCTGATGTGGGCGGATTATGAGGTCCAGAAATCAAGACCATCCTGGTCAATATGGTGAAACCCCATCTCTACTAAAAATACAAAATTAGCTGGGTGTGATGGCACATGCCTGTAATCCCAGTACTTGGAATTACAAGGAGGCTAAGGCAGGAGAATAGCTTGAACATAGGAGGCGGAGGTTGTGGTGAGCTGAGATTGCACCACTGCACTCCAGCCTGGGCAACAGAGCGAAACTCCATTAACAAAAAAAAAGAAAAAAAAGAAAAGAAACTTTAGGTAAATCATATTTAACCGAGTAGAATGAGAAAAGAGAGATTGAAGAACTGGGCAGCCCTCCACCTCTTAACCAGAATAGCTTCAAAGCGACTCCTGCTGCGTGGTCAGAGAGGATTTATGGACAGAAAAAGGAAAGTGAGGTTTGGAAATGCTGGGCTGGTTATAGCACAGTTTGAACAGTTGGCCACCTTTGATCACCTGAAACTCAGTGATTGGTACAAGAGTAAGGTACAGTCTGCTGATGCAGCCAGTCAGGTTACAGTTCAGTTTGTATGGAGAAACTTTTATCCTGGACTTAATTTAACAGTATTCAATCACATTAACATACTATGATTTATTTATCCATTCTTCCATAAATGAACATTTGGGATGTTTCCCAATTTCCAAAGTTTCCATTTATTATGAGTAGTGCTGCTATGAGCATTCTTGAACATATGTTTTGGTGTGCACATATATGTTTCTATTGGGTATGTAATGAGGAGTGGAATTGCTGGGTCATATGATGTGATTATAATGAGCTTCAGCAAGCCTTGCCAAACCATTTTACAAAGTGCTAATGCCAATTCATATTTATACCAATTTTCATTGTTTCTGAAATGTGCTGAAGAGCACCACAAATACCATATATAGGTCTGCATCCTGTTTCTTTCACCTCGTTTTAAAAATAACCCATTCATATTGACATAGAGCTATGACTCTAAACCACTATGACTATTCCATTATACGTATACATCACATTTTATTAACTCATCTATTCATACACATTAGGCTGTTTCCATCCTTTTATTTTTGCTAAGAATGTTTTAGCCTCCTTTTACAAGTCTTGAATGAAGAGCCAACAATTTCTTTACTTCAGTGTTTCCAAAATTTGTCTGATAATAAGAATGACCTGTAGTATTATAGGACTGGTCAAATATTCAGATTCCCAGCCCTTTTCCCTGGAGCATCTGAGCCTGGGGGTCTGAGGGTCTGCAGGCATCTGTGTGTTTCACCACCATTCCAGGTGTCCTTTTAGTCAAGGACATTTGGGAAGGGCTGCCTTAGGTTATATACGCAAAGGTGAAATTGTTTGATCGCAGGCTGGGCACACACTCAATTTTACTAGATACTACCTCATTGCTCTTTGAAGGCACTGTTCCGTGGAATCCTCACACCAGCATTGTATAACAGACATTTTTTCAACGTCCTTAATATTTTCTGTTTTCAGACCTAAGCTTGTTTACCAATCTGAAGGGTAAGAGGTGGTATTTTTAAGTTCCATTTCCCTGATTACCACTGATGATGATACTGGCTAGCATTTGGGTAGCACTTTCTATGCTATCTGATGTTTCCAGCAGTCAGCTTGTCTTGGCTCATTGTATTCTCCCAACCCTAGGCGGTAGGGAGCAGTTTTACCAGATGAGGAAAACTAGACATTGAAGTCAGATTAACTGCCCAGCGTCACTGACGATTCAAATTCTCTCTATTGTAAATTTCCTATCTTTGTCCATTACCCATTTCTTCTATTGTGTTGCTGATCTTTTTGTTTGTTGATAACTCTGATTTTTAAAAAATATAGTATAGATACCATTTTTTCTATAATATATGTTGCAAATAACATCTCCCAGTCTGCCACGTATTTATAGAGCTTGTTTATGGTGATGCTCTCACCTTTTTCAAAGCACTTTCACAAAAATTATTTCCACCATTCACTCGTTTATTCTTCCATCGAGGATTCATTGCTCACAGTGCTTGGCACTATTTGGGTCACTGAGGTTTCAGACATCTCTGCCGAGATAGAGACCAGGGTCTAGTTGGAGATGACAGAAAATATACCAGCAACAAATAAAGTGCAGGTCAGCTGGTGATAAGTGCTATGAAAGATAAAGCAGGAAAAGGGATAGAGACTGCTGAGTGTGAAGGGGGGTGGGGATAGGGCCTGCAGGGAAGGGGGAGGGTCATTGCTGTTTTATATTGGGTGGTTGGGAAAAACTTCTCTGGTAAGGTGGCTCTTGGGTGACCTGAAGAAGTGTGGAAGCAAGACTGTGGATGTCTGGGTAAAGAGTTGCTGTTCCAGGCAGCAAGGAGCCAGTGTAAAGGCCCTGGGGTGGAAACACCTCTTGTGTCTGGGGAATAGCAAGAAGGCTAGTGGGCCTCAAATGGAGTGTGCCATGGGAACAGCAGAGGAGAGCCCAGAGAGTAGAGAAGAGTGGGCTCTGAGGGACCGTGGAGGCCACTGTAAATACTCTGAGCTACAAGGGAAGCAAATTGAGGTTATTTAATGTTCACAGGCTCTGGGAAGATCCATAAATTGCCAGAATCACCTAGTAAGTAAGTGGCAGATCTTGGCTTGGAATCAGGACTTCTGACTCCAGCATTACTTCCATCATATCACAGCTGTCTGAAGTCCTCAGACCTTTTTTCTTCATAAGAGGAAGAAAGCAAGAGAGGAAGGAATATTTGCTTAGGGTCACCAACTGTCTGTCCTGATTTTCCGGGGACTGAGGGGGTTCCCCAGGAGGTGCTAACACTGAGCACTTCAAGACTCATGTCCAAAAACTGGGCAAACAAGGACAGCTGGTCACCCTAACACCGGCTGAAAATACAGCAGCATGTACCAGTTGGCTGCTTCGTCTCCAGGGCTTTCTGTGCTGCTGCTTGTAAGGCTGCCCAAGCTCTGGAACCTTCCCAAACCAGCCTCAGACGCAGGACTCAGGCTCATTCTTGGTACTACTATTTAGATTTCACTGGAATTACAGAGGTCACCTCTGGGTGATGGGATTATGTGGATTTTCCCCCTCCTCTTATGTACTTATTTTTATACTTTAAAATTTTTACCATGAATATACATTATGTTGTTGCTGAAGGGAAATATAATACGGTAAAATATCAGTTCATCTTTATTGTCTTTATCCTGAATATTTAGCCCAGTTCCTAGTATATAGTAAGGGCTCAATGAAATGTTTTGAATCACAAATTATGTGTATAGAGCAAAGCACTTTATCGAACCAGCAATGTTTGTGACCTCTGAAGGACCAATACTATCTTAGAGGTTCTCAAACTTTAGTGCACCTCGATCACGTGGAGGCCAGGTTAAACCATAGATCTCTGGGTTCCCCTCCAGTGTTTCCAATTCAGTTGATCTGGGGCGAGAGCTTCCTAGTTGCATTTCTAACAAGTTTCTAGGTGACGCTATTGCTGCTGGGAGGGAGAAAAACCAAAGTTGAGAACAGCTGATCTATATTAATTAATTATTTAATTGTGTTCTGGTGCTAGCGTGGTCATTTAACCATCAGGCATAATCTTGTTTCATTGGAAAATTTGGTTCAAATTCTAAACTAATTTATAGCTGAATTCATTCATGCCCTCATTCAGCAATCATTTGCTACCCTCCCTCATTAAGAATTGGTGTCACCTAAAGATGAATGGTATGTAGCCATTGCCCTTTAGGTACTGAAAGACTTCCAGAAGCATTAAGTCATTATTATTTTTTTAGTTAACTGCCAAAAAATAAATTAAATTTAAGAAGAAAATGAAGAAATAGAATACGTTGTTCATTGTCAATTCAAGAAACTTGACTGACTTTGATAAACATTCTACAAGCTTAAATGCAGAGTTGTCCCTTATGAATTCAGCTGTTGAGAGTATAGGGCAAGTGAGGCCAGCTTCATGGACTCAAGCCAGCTGCTCAAATGGAACTATGGATGGAAACAGGAATAAATGTAAAGTCCTGTGTTTGAGCTTCAAAAAAAAAAAAAAAAATCAGTAACTCAAGTGCAGTTTATGTGAAAAAGACCTGAGAGTTTTAATTGGCTTCTACCCAAAATCCATGCACAGCAAATCAACTTACTTAGCTTCCTATGGACACATTTTACAAGCAGTTTATGTCTGAGGGTTAACCAGGAAGTAGCATTGCTTAAAATTAGATTTCTATGGACCCTTTGTATGTGTATGTATATATATATACACACACGTACATACACACACTTCTAGGGACAATGAGCAATTTGTAGGTTTTGCTTTGAAAATTTTTTCTTGGCAAAGTTATCACAGCCATACTCTGTGGTCATGTTTTTCAGAGTATGGTCTGTGGACAACTAGGATGAGCATCACCTGGAAAGCTTGTTAAAAATGCAAATTCCTAGGCCCCACCTTAGGCTCCCTAAACCAGGAGATGGACCCAGCATCTTCTGGACAATTCTTTTGCATACTAAAGTTCTAGAACTCCTGATCTATGTCCAAAAGAGAGTCTTTTCAGAAAAATCTTGGGCTCACCCAAATGTGCGGTCTCAGCACACCTATGATTATTCTGTCTTCTAATTAGGTTTCTTAATTTCCCTAAGAGCATGTCAACTATTTTTTCTTCCCTCTTCCCTCTCCCTTGGTCAACCTTCAAAGAACTTGGACTTGCTATTAACCATCAACATAGAAAACCTATGTTCCTGATTTTCTTATTGCTTTAGCTACTAGGGAGCTCAACCTCAAATTTGGGGTCCATCAGAGGCCGTTGCCTGGGCATTTATGGCAAATGTTTCTGTTCCAACCTCACTCTTGGCTTCATCTTCTTTTCCCAGAGTTGTTTCTCCTTTCCCTCACCTCACTGAAAATTTCTATTGTCCAGTCTGCATTTCTGCCAACCACCTTAAGCACTTTTTGTAAGAAGTAAGGTAAAAGAAATAATTTTATAAAATTAGCATTTATATTGTTTTCAGGTAGATGTTATTGAATAAAATAAGATCTACTTATTGTAAAAAGAACAAAGAATCACATTAAAACCAAGGAAGAAAAAACTTGTGAGACTGGGATCTGTATTCATCTAACACATTCATTTTTATCTTTATCTAGTAGTTAGAGATGAAAATGAGACTGTATTAGAAATCCAATGGGCTTACCCTTAAACCCAATGCTTCTTGGCATTTCTAACTCATGACACATATATATTCTATATGTAAATTTTATTATGGACTGAGTGCTCATGTCCCCCCTCCAAATTTATGTATTGAAGCCCTAACTCCCAATGTGATTATATTTGGAGGCATGGTTTCATAGAATTAATTAAGGTTAAGTGAGGTCATAAGGATGGGGCCCTAGTTTGATAGGATTGGTGTCCTTTTAAGAAACACCAGAGAGCCCTCAAGCTCTTTTTTTCTTCACTCTGGGAGGACATAGTAAGATGGCTGTCTGCAAGCTAAAAAGAGAGTCCTCACCAGAACCTGACCATGCTGGCACCCTGATCTTGGAATTCCCGATCTCCAGACCTATTTGTAAATAAATTACTTTTGAGTAATCCACACAGCCTGGTATTTTGTTATAGTAGCCTGAGCAGACTAATACACATGTTTTTATTTTATTGTTTTTTAAATTTTATTACTATTTTATTAAATGTTTTTTGAGACGGAGTTTTACTCTTGTTGCCCAGGCTGGAGTGTAATGGCTCGATCTTGGCTCACTGCAACCTCCGCCTCCTGGTTTCAAACGAGACTCCTGTCTCAGCCTCCTGAGTAGCTGGGATCACAGGCATGCATCACCACACCCGGCTAATTTTGTATTTTTAGTACAGATGGGGTTTCTCCATGTTCATCAGGCTGGTCTTGCACTCCCGACCTTAGGTGATCCACATGCCTCGGCTTCCCAAAGTGCTAGGATTACAGGTGTTAGCCACCGCGCCTAGCTCACACTGCCACTTTATCAGCTCTGATTGAAGAGCAGAGAACAGAGTTTTAATTTTTTTTTTTTTTTTTTTTGAGATGGAGCCTCACTCTGTCACAGCGAGATATTGGCTCACTGCAACCTCTGCCTCTCTGTTCAAGTGATTCTCCTGCCTCAGCCTCCCAGGTAGCTGGGACTACAGGCGCCCATCACCACACCTGGCTAATTTTTGTATTTTTAGTAGAGACGGGATTTCACCATGTTGGTCAGGTGGATCTCGAACTCCTGACCTCAGGTGATCCACCCACCTCTGCCTCCCAAAGTGCTGGGATTACAGACATGAGCCACCATGCCTGGCCCAGAGTTTTATTTTATTTAATTTTATTTTTTTTTTTAAGGATTTTGGAGTTTCCTCTCTCTCTCTCTCTCTTTTTTAAATTGCATTTTAGGTTTTGGTATTTTATTTTTTTAAATACTTTTTTTGAGACAGAGTCTCACTCTGTTGCCCAGGCTGGCGTGCAATGGCATGGTCTTGGCTCATTGTAACCTCTGCCTCCTGGGTTCAAGAGATTCTCCTGCCTCAGCCTCCCAAGTAGCTGGGATTACAGGTGCCTGACACCATGCTTGGCTAATTTTTGTATCTTTAGTAGAGACAGGGTTTCACCATGTTGGTTAGGCTGGTTTCAAACTCCTGACCTTGTGATCTGCCCGCCTCAGCCTCCCAAAGTGCTGGGATTACAGGTGTGAGCCCCCACACTCAGCTACACATCTTTTTAAAAATAGACAAGCAAGTATGAAAGATAAATAATTATCAGCTCTTTCTTACTGAACTTCAACTTGATCTTTCAACAAAATAATTAGGTACTTACTGAAAAAAAAAAAAAAAAACAAGAGAAGAACATATTATTTGGAACACTTCCTAAGAGTTCTGGGTTAAAGTTCATGAAAATTTACTATTCCTTCCATATCCAGGAAACATAAAGGCAAAGTAATGAACCTATGCCTTCTGTTTAGCAACCTGCAGTCCCAATTCAGCCACCTGCTTCAGTTGAAAGGTGCTACCTTTGGCCTTTCCAAGTGAAATCTGTCAACTATCTACCCTTAAATGCCAGTTAACCAAAATACATATGGAGAGGTGATTGCCTGGAGGTAATTTTCTACTTTTGATATTGATATGGGAGTCAGAGCTAGAAAATGAATCCTGTATTGAATCACCCACTAAGGCAGAGTGTCATCCAGGAATGCTGGCTTCTGAAGTCACTGACAATACATCAGTTCAGTCAGAGACACTAATTAGGTCTCTGGGATAGTCTCAGGTTTAGAACATTTACCTGCAATCAGAGTTGTGTGTGCTAAGAGAGGTTGCAAAATCACCTGATGAACTCTTAGCATACTAGACACACTAAAAATGTTTCCAACAAGGAGGCCAGAGCCATGTAAACTGAGAAAGGAATTTCTTCCAGGAGCTATTTAAATAACTCTATATAGATGTCCTCTTATTCTTGTTCCTAATTAAAATTAGTTTAATATGCTCCCCTGGGTGGGCAGTTGTCCCTAATTTCTTTCCTTGCTCCACAAATCACTATGCCACAGAGATGTGTGAGCCCCCATGTGAGTTGTTGGAGAAGTAGTAGCTCAGGGAGCTGGGGAGCTCTGGCCATTGAAGTTGGTCCCTCACCTACTCTGAAGTCCTGGGATGGAACTAGAGTCTGAAGAGAAGAGAGATGAGTCCTAGGAAGGAATGAATAGAGATGAGGTTTACTGATGATGCAATGAAGGGAATTGTATCTAGGAGGGAAGAAGTATTTCCCTTCTATACCATTCTCTATAACAGGTTCTTATTATAGCCAGTTACTGATGCCCATCCAAACTACCTCTATGATCCTTGGTAAGTGTTGCAGATAGACAATCCCTATCTTTAAGATCCTGATAAAGGCAGGGACCAGCTCATAATTCATCACTTATTCTGCCATCTAATCAGGCCTCCTCCTGTTTGTGATCTTATCTCTTCTCAATTTTAACATCTGCTTCAACAGCTTGTCACTTACATCTCTCCCATACTTCCTGCCATTTCTAGACTCCAGGACTTCCATCTTCCCCTCTGCAGCCACCATACAGGCAGCACCCATATCAATTAATGTGATGGGGGCCAGGCGCTGTGCGAAACCCTTTACTTATATTATTTCATATGCATAAAACAAATGCATGACAGGGGCTGCCCTTTCCCCAGTTTTACAAACGAGGAACCAGGGTTGGAGGGTGACTTGCCCAAGCCACAGAGTGAGGCATTTGTCAACTCTGCTGTGTCCCCCACTCACTGTAGCAGAAGCACAGCTTCATTTTGGATTTCTGAAGGCACCAGGCATATCACCTCCTTAGCATTTCCTCCACTCTCCATCCTTCCCTGAAAAGTCAGAAAAAAAGAGAGGTTTCACCTGGTCTAAAATGGACCCGTGCCCTTTGCCTTGATTCTATCCCTTTCTATTTTATAAGATTTTTTCCTCCCATTTCCGTTTCTGTACCTTTAATCTTTCATTCTTCACTCATTCTTTCTCATGAAAAAGCTTTTGTCCATTCATCTCCTTGTGCAAAATAATATGGAACTTGAGCAGGCAGTCCCTCTCAATGACTGACGTGGCAGAGTGCTGACCTCAGGAAGCTCAGGCACTGAAAGGAGAGACGAGGTATGAGTAAGTGTTGCATGAGCATGAGAGATGCAATCAGTGTGGTGAGAGTTCAGGGAAGGAGAGGGCATTCATCATCAGAGAGCTGGTAAAAAGGTTTGATGGAGGGCTAGAAGACTAGGTCTGGGAGAATTGCTGCAGGCAGAAATTGGAAAGGGGGCACCAGCCAAGAGGAATAGCATAAGAAAAGGCATGGAGGCAGGAAAGCCTAGAGAGTATTTGGCAAAGGTGCTTGCCAGTTTTAAGGGGGCACATGGAACATCTGGGGAGTAGTAGAGGATTAGGTACATGGCAGAGGATTATGAATGCCATCCTCGGGTAATGTCTTGTAGGTAATGGGTCGGAAAGTGACACTGTGAGAATGTGAATCGGGGAGGTTATTCTGGTGGCAAAGCTCAGGATGGAGCAGAGTGTGGTGATGTGAAGGCTGGAAGACCAGTTGAGAGGCCGTTGCTGAAGTCCAGGTTAGAATTTAGAATTTCTGGGCTCCTGTCCTGTCCTTGGATGGTCACAGCAGAAATGGAACAAAACAAACGTTTGATGTATTGGAGGTGAATTTGAGTTAAAAAGAAAGGAACATCAAAGGTATCTTTGAGCCTGAGCTCAGGTACTGAGAAAATGAAAATGAGAAAAGGAGAAATGGGAAGTGATGTGGAAGATTCAGGAGGCTGAGAGGGGTAGGGCATGAGTTCAGTTCTCATTATACTGATGTTTCAGGTCAGTGGGACATTGAGAAGAGGCTGGATCCAGCAGGTACATTGACATCTGGCTGAGGGCTCTGGAAAACAGAGTCGGAGATAAATAGTTGAAAGCATTTTGCCTGTGAGTGAAAGCTCTTAGAAGGTGCAGAGCTCTGGCTGGGGCACTGGCTCATGCCTGTAATCCCAGCACTTTGGAGGGCTGAGGAAAGAGGATTGTGTGAGGCTAGGAGTGTAAGACCAGACTGGGCAACACAGGGAGACCCCATCTCTACAAAACAAATTTTTAAAACAGCAGCCAGGCATGGTGGTATATGCCTGTGCTCCCAGTTACTCAGGAGACTGAGGTTTGAGGTTAGAGGATTGCTTGAATGTGGGAGGGTTGAGGCTGCAGTGAGCAGTGATCCCGCCACTGCACTCCAGCCTAGGTGACATAGTGAGACTTTGTCTCAAAAACAAAAGCAAACAAAGGAAAAGAAAAAAAAGTTCAGAGCTCAGTGAAAAGGGGCAATGATACTGAGCAGAAACCAATTATATTGACCTCTTTAAGCCAACCCTATTCTGGCTTGTGGTAGGTGCTCAAAATATATTAAAGAAATGAATGAATTATGAGATGCTCAATATATGTTTGCTAAATGAATAAAACAACACATGAAAAAATGAAAGATGAATGAATTTATGGAGTCCTGTACAGACAAATGAAAACAAAACAGGACTGATGGCTCACTATTAGAAGTATCATGTGAAATGTATTTTTACAAAAGTTCATGAAGAACTTGAAAAAATCTCTGATAGACAAGTAGCTGGGGGCTGTGCTGCAAGCCTGCTTCCTTGCACAGAGTAGCCAGTGTGCCCCCTCTCTGCTCTGTGGGGATTTCTGGGACATTTCAGAGGTTTTCTGGCTTCTGAACCTCTGTTTCCTGGCTGCAGCTGGGTTCTGGGCCATCTTTTGTTTCATTCAGTTTCACATCAGAAGATCCTCTTGGATGTTGGCTCTCAGCTGGGAAATGGAAACTATTTGTGCTGCCATGAAGGAAGCTTTCTGCATCTGGCAGAGTCTCCGGGCTGGAACCAGCATAAAGAGAAAATTAGGAAATAATCAAGCAGCCTGTGGTCTTGGTGTGTTTTATTGTTAGTATTCCAGTTACTGGGAGGATGTCTAAAGCTCTTCCCGGTTTACTGTCCTGAAAATTAAAAGAAAAAAACTAGCAATACTCCATCCAGCTCAAGCTCATCAGCATAAGCATCCCAGCAAGAAGGGCCCCAAGAATCTGTGAATAAAGCAAGATGGCCTTGGTGATCAACGCGGGCTGGCAGGATGGTTTTCCATTTGCTCACTGCTTGGCTGGCACAGGCTTGCAGCAACAGAACAAAGCCCATTTTGTGCTTCCCAAAGCACCCCTGCTGTACTTTCGAGGGTTTTTCTTTTCCCCAGACGCCTGCTTTAGGGACCTTTAGCCCCTTCCTTCAAATTAGGCCACTGTTTAGCTGGCATTTGGCATAACAAGGGGCCATATCTATTTGATATTTATAATTTTTGCATGTCCAGTGGGGAAGCAGAAACCCATGTGGTATGCTTTAAGGATAGAGAACATTCCCTCCACAACCAAGAGTCCCACCCAAAGGCTAATGTATCTGAAATCCTCCCAGAATTTTTTTTCTTTTTTTTGAGACAGAGTCTTGCTCTGTCACCCAGGCTGGAGTGCAGTGGCATACTCTCGGCTCACCGCAACCTCCGCCTCCTGGGTTCAAGCAATTCTCCTGCCTCAGCCTCCCAAGTAGCTGGGATTACAGGCACACAGCACCACGTTCGGCTCTACCTTTTGGTAGAGACGAGATTTCACCATGTTGGTCAGGCTGGTCTCGAACTCCTGACCTTGTGATCTGCCTGCCTCAGCCTCCCAAAGTGCTGGGATTACAGGCTTGAGCCACTGTGCCTGGCCCAGAATATTTTTATAAAGCAGAGGTTGTTAGTCCCACTGCTCCTGTTCTAGGGTCCTTTCTCTGTCACCTTCAGTGAGTGGTGACCCCATATGGCCTGAAGACCTTCAAGGACAGGGTGTCACCCCAGGCGGCAGCCTGCTGCATGAACAGACAATGCTGGCTCCTTATTTCAGAAAGTTCCAGCTGTGATTGAATTAAAATCCACCTCCCTGGCTTGCATTTAATACTTCTTCCACATAACAATTTTTAAAATATTTGAAGAGAACTAGTGTGTCACCATTTGCCAAACTAAATATCTTCAGCTGTTTTTCACTAGTCATGATGACTAGCACAGATTAAAGCAGAATTGTCCTCCCACTCTTCCTCCCTCCCTCTTGCTCTTCTTTTAATTCCCACAAGTTTTTCTGCATCTCCATGTGCCAGAAACTGTGCTAGACATCGCTTCCCTCCATTATATAACACGTGCACTTTGAAGGGAAGTAGAGAACTAATATATGAACTGTGAGGTCATGATAGAGCCCATACTTCAGAGTAACGTAGAGCTGAATTCAAGTCTCAGACTGTCCTTCCTTTGATTTGATTTGCTTAAAGTTTTTTCTTTATTTTTAGTTATTATGGGTACATAATATTTTGATACAAGCGTACAATATGTAATGATGTGTCCTTTTAGCTGTGGGATCTATTCAAGTTTTTTTTTTTTTTTTTTTTTTGAGACA
>PVKP010045406.1:0-16163 GCA_004027715.1 Plecturocebus donacophilus | reverse complement strand
TAAATCACTCCCCAGCAATTGCATAGCATTTCACAGGTTTAAATAAAATATTGGTTGTCTGCTTATTTGTTATTTTCATCCCCTATTCCTTCCTGTCTCCATTGTTAAGCACAATTATTGGCATAAAAGAGGTTTTTAATACCCATTTTTAGACTGTATTCTAGCCTGGGCAATAAAACAAGAATCCCGTTCTCTCTCCTTCTTTCTCTTCCTCTTTCTTTCTCTCTTTCATTCTTTTTTTCTTTCTTTTGCTGTTTCTTTCTTTCTTTCTCCTTTTCTGTCTTTATCTAAAAAAAAATAAAAAAATAAAAAAAATAAAGCTGCCAAAAAAAAAAAACAAAAAAAAAAACAAACAAATAGCGTGAGGCAGTGCAGAAGCAGTGATCAATAAATGGTTTAGAGACAGTAAACATCTAAAGACCCAGAAGAGTTTTACAGTTTTACAGCCTACTATTTTATAGTTTAAATTAAGGTATGACTTTTTTTGCTGTTTTTAATAGAATTTACATGGAAATCTTTTAAAAATATATATGATGTGTATACAGTGGCCTTCCCTGCCATCTTATATAATTTAACTCCTCAAGGCATCTAAGCATCATCTTTGTAATCATAAACTATTTTACTCTGCTGGAAAACATTATTGCCTTCAGGGCCAACTGAAATGTACCCTAAATGCATCCAGATTGTATTTTAGATATTTTTTTCTGCCTCTCTGTTCAGTCATGTAGTTGATGCCTAATTATAATTCTTTTTCCTCTCCCTGTTTACCCTGTCTAATCTGTATTGGGCTTAGAAACTAGTGACTAAGCTTGTTAAACTGAGTATCATCACAATATGTCTTGGAAGCCTGTAAGTTAGCCACATAAAAGCTTTTGTATGTGGACTTCATGAAATCTTCTTGCCTACTTGGAGACTTATTGACATTTAGATATTTGACATTGACTGTTAGTTAAGTTTTAAATTAACTAGATATTACTGTGTAGAGGACAGATACCTGAAAAAAAAAATTTCATTATTCTCAGCATTGGAAGTTAATCCATTCTATGACTTCACAACTTAAAAGAGCCTTGGGAATCATGGGCTCAAAGGTCTGGCCTTTTGCTCTCACGTAAATAGCAATTGATTATTAACTCTTTTTTACAGACACAAAAATTGAGGCCTAAGAGTAAGTAGCTTGTTCAAGTGAGGTAGTCTGGCAGACTCAAGGCAGGGTTCCAAGCCTGCCCTTCCGCTCTGCCACACACTGTTCCCAGGAGGAAGCAATCATCTTAGGCTGTGGAAAGGAAGGAAAACTATCAATAAAAATGGTTAAAGATTAGAAAAGTGGCCCAGCACGATGGCTCATGCCTATAATCCCAACACTTTGGGAGGCTGAGGCGGGAGGATCACATGAGCCCAGGAGTTTGAAACCAGCCCGGGCAACATTGTGAACACAGTGACACCCCTACAAGAAAAAAACTGCTGAGCATAGTGATGTGTGCTTCTAGTCTCAGCTACTCAGGAGGCTGAGGCAAAAGGATTACTTCAGCCCAGGAAATCGAGGCTGCAGTAAGCTATGATCACACCACTGCACTCCAGCCTGACAACAGAGCCAGACCCTGTCTCAAGGAAAAAAAAAAATTTTTTTCAGAAATGAGATCTATGGGGGTTATTGTAACTATTCAGTTCTATGCCCTTATTTTGATAGATGTTTTTCCTATCATTCCTGCCCTCATTTGAAGGGGTGTCTAACCTTACTATCCCATCAGTAAGCCTGAACATCTCTGTAAGGGAAATCCAAAAACATAGAATTATAAAAGATGATTTATCTTTTCATCATGGACAAAAGAAGAGGGAGGAAAGGAACTAAACGGCATTCAGCTGACTTAGAAGGGGAAGAAGGAGCCACTGACAACAAGGGACATGGAAATAGGTTTGTGAAGGAAGGTGCACACTTGACCATCTCTGTGGATGGTTTCCTGCCTGCCAGCCTGCCATCCTTCCTTTCACAGCTTTGTTGAGATATAATTTACATACCATAAATCGCAATGGCTTTTAAAACATAAAAACATAAATCTTCTTCTTCTTCTTCCTCTTCCTCTTCCTCTTCTTCTTCTTCTTCTTCTTCTTCTTCTTCTTCTTCTCGTCCTTCTTCTCCTCCTTCTTCTCCTCCTTCTTCTCCTCCTTCTTCTCCTCCTTCTTCTCCTTCTTCTTTTCTTCTTCTTCTTCTTCTTCTTCTTCTTCTTCTTCTTCTTCTTCTTCTTCTTCTTCTTCTTCTTCTTCTTCTTCTCTTCTTCTTCTTCTTCTTTCTCCTTCTTCCTTCCTTCTTCTTCTTCTTCTTCTTCTTCTTCTTCCTTTCTTCTTCTTCCTCTTCCTCCTCCTCCTCCTCCTCCTCCTTCTTTCTTTCTTCTTCTTTCTTCTTCTTCTTCTTCTTCTTCTTTTTTTTCTTCTTCTTCGTTTTTTGAGACAGAGTCTTTCTCTGTCACCCAGGCTGTAGTGCAGTAGTGTGATCTTGGCTCACTGCAGCCTCCGCCTCCCAGGTTAAAGCAATTCTCCTGCCTCAGCCTCCGAAGTAGCTGGGATTACAGGCACACACCACCATGCCCAGCTAATTTTTGTATTTTTAGTGGAAACGTGGCTTTGCTATGTTGGCCAGGCTGGTCTCAAATTCCTGACCTCAAGTCATCCGGCGGCCTTGACCTCCCAAAGTGCTGGGATTATAGGCGTGAGCCACCACACCCAGCCAAAAAATTTTATTCTTCTGATTCCAAGAAAGCACACATCACCCACAGTCGCCAAACACAGAGTTAACTATCATTGTTAACTCTGTTGATGTATTCCATTCTTTTCCTTATGCAAATTTTTGTTTTATTTTTTTTAATTTTAAAGCAAAGATGGAACCATAATCTATAAAACAATTTTTATTTTGCTCTTTCCTATTAATATCATAAGGTCGTGTACTTTATTTTCATCTTAAACTCATTTCGTCTGATGGATTAAATCTTTACTGTAAAAGCTTCCAAAGAGAAATTCCTCATCTGGGGTTGAAAATTCAGACACCAACACTGGCCAGGCAGGTAATGTAAGAAGCACAGGTGTTATTCAGTGGCAAATGGGCAAGGCCATCCCCTTCCTCAGCTCCAGATGATCGTGTTCATGCAGGAATGCTGGTCCAGCATTGCCAGGTCTTCTGATTTTTCCTAAAAAAGAGAGCCATCTGAAATCTTGATTGTGTCATGGGAAATATCTTAATGTTTTTCCTCAAAATTAAAAAAATTCACTTCAAGGCAAATGAAACCCGTCTGCCAGTGATATTCTCGGTCCCAGCCAGTGAGGGCTAAGAGCTTCACAAGCATTATCTCATGTACTCTTCACAGCAGTCTTGCTCCTCTAATGGTTCCTTATTAGCAACCAACAATGAATAAAAGTCAAAATCCTTGCTGTCTTGCAGCTTCTGCTGGGGAGACAGGTAATACGGTTACTGCTCTGGAGAAAAGATAAAGCAAGAAAACAAGATAGGGAGTAGAGGGAGAGTTTCGTAGCATTGCCACTCTGCCAGCAAGTTATGTGCTGGATGGTCAGATTATGGCTAGGTGCGGTGGCTCATGCCTGTAATCCCAGGACTTTGGGAGGCAAAGTGGGGCAGATCACCTGAGGTCAAGAGTTTAAGACCAGCCTGGCCAACATGGTGAAACCCCCATCTCTACTAAAAATACAAAAATTAGCCAGGCATGGTGGTGGGCACCTATAATCTCAGCTACTTGGGAGGCTGAGGCAGGAGAATCGCTTGAACCTGGGAGGCAGAGGTTGCAGTGAGCCGGGATCATGCCATTGCACGTCAGCCTGGGTGACAAGAGTGAAACTCCATCTCAAAAAAACAAACAAAAACAAATTATACACTACCCAGTATTTGTGCTGCTTCCTCAACCACAGAGAATGACAATGAAAGTATCCTAGAATGTCAGACCCAAAAGCCACCCTCACAATTATTGAGATTAAAAGGTTTGTACATTTTCAAGTAGTTCTTAATGGTCTTACTTTTTAAAAATCATTTGATGTCTTCTCATTGCTCGTACTTTTGTTTGTTCTCTTAATTTTAAAAATAGGTTATACATGAACATGACAAAATTCAAAAGGGTGTACAATCTTTTATATACTTTAAAATAAAATATATTTTTCTTAGTCTAATCAACCTTGATCATTTATTTATATGTGAGGCATGACAGGAAGAAATTGAGGCACAGAGTTGGTGCCCAATGGAAGGCCACCCATTGATGGGGAAACCAGACCCCAGTGAGTAAGACCAGACTTCGTCTTTCAGAATTCTTGTGCATAAAAGAAGTTGGGTGGATTCATCCTGATGCCACTGGATATTTTTCATCTTTTTCCTTTACTTTTTGTATGCCTGCCAGTCCCAGAGAAAGATAAGGATCAGGGTTCAGAAAGCCTAACTATTGTGTCTTTTCCCAGGATTGAGAGCACTATCATTTGGTTCACATTTTTATTAAAATAAGATGAGTGATTCACTCACATTACAGGCAAAGGATCCTTTACCAGGAAACCATACTTTGAAAAACAAAGCTGATGGCTTTAAGGAACAGTAACTACTAACACCAATTTCCTTTCCCATCAAGTCCCAAAAGAGTCAGACACTCTTCTTTAGCTGCCTCATTCTCTTACCAATACATATCCACATAATTATAGATAGGGTATATTACATATGCCCACAAAAGACAAAACAGCAGGAAAGACAAAGGTGGATTCATCTGAAGAGATGTGTGTGTTTATCTATTTCCAGTCCCCTTTCTGGTTCTTGCTGTTTCTGTTCCTTATGTCGGGTTTTTTAGTTGATAGGTAGCCATAAATCCATCATCATTGGTGGAAGCTAGCGGACTCTGACGAGAAAACAGGCTGTTGTCTTCATAAGCACGCCTACATGCTGGCCACCGCCTTCCCCTGCTTGCACACACATCAAGAACCAGAGGACTTAGATTGTTGTTTTTTTATTTTTAGTCTGTCTTGGTTCCACTCGCCCTCAGTGAGTAACCCCATTAGCCACTGCTTCTGTTTATATTTATTTAGAAAAGAAGGAAAATGCATTTTAAGCAAATCAAATGCATAATCTGTTCCACTTCTTATTTATTCTGTGGCTGCTTTGGACAGTGGAAAACTCAGAGAAATTATAATAACTTTTATTAGTTTTTGTTTTCTGTGGCTTTCTTAAGTTCTCATCAGTTTTGCTAATGACATAAAATTTTGTCCTAATAATAAGCCTGATTTTAAATTGCAAAGAAAAAGGTAGAGGGGCCGGATGCAGTGGCCAGTAATCCCAGCACTCTGGGAGGCCAAGGCTGGCGGATCACTTGAGGTCAGGAGTTCAAGACCAGCCTGGCCAACATGGTGAAACCCCGTCTCTACTAAAAATACAAAAATTAGCCAGGCATGGTGGCACATGCCTGTAGTCCCAGCTACTCGAGAAGCTGAGGCATATATATATATATATAATTTTGTTGTCTCTTCTCTATTTTCTTACAGACATCAGTAGCAAGTCACTTAAAATAGAAAGGGCCTGTCAGTTTGTTTGGTGGGGGAAGCAAGGAAGTTAGGAGCCAGATAGACTACATCTGACTCTGGAGCCACCCTAGGACAAAAGGTAATAGAAGGAGATGGACTAGCTACTGGGGATTTAAATGTTCACAGTAATAATCATTGGCCAGGTGCAGTGGCTCACACCTATAATCCCAATGCTTTGGGAGGCCAAGGCAGAAGGATCATTTGAGGCCAGGAGTTCCAGAGAAGCCTGGGCAACATAGCAAGACTCTATTTCTAGAAAAAATAAAAATGAAACAATTAGCCAGGCATGACGGTGCACACCTATAGTCCTAGCTACCACTCCCACCTAGGCTAAGGCAGGAAGAGCGCTTGAACTCAAGGAGTTCCAGGTTGCGGGGAGCTATGATCGTGCCACTGCACTCCAGCCTGGGTGACAGTGCAAGACCCTGTCTCTAAAAAAAATAATGGCTAGCACAGTGGCTCACGCCTGTAATCCTAGCACTTTGGGAGGCCGAGGCAGGTGGATTGCTTGAGTTCAGGAGTTTGAGACCACCCAGAGCAACATGATGAAACCCTGTCTTTACAAAATATACAAAAATTAGCCAGGCATGGTGGTGCGTGTCTGTGGTCCCTATTTGGGGAACTGAGGTGGGAGGATTGCTTGAGAGGTACAGGTTGCAGCGAGCCGACATGACGCCACTGCACTCCAGCCTCGGCGACAGAGCAAGACCCTATCTCAAAAGAAAAAAAGAATAAAATTAAATAATAATTAAACAAAATAATAATAGCAGTTGCAGCTAACATTTGCTGGGTTCTTACTGTGAGCATTCATTGTGCCAGGTGTTTTTCATCCATAGACGAAGGAAAAGCAGGCTGAGTTCCCAGAGACTTACAGCACATGGAAAAAGACATCCTAGGGAACCAGCCTGTGTAGCAGAGAAAGGCCAGCCTTTGAATGAGAAGGCCTGATCTGATCCTGAAACTACCACTTATGCGGCAATTTTGTACCTTGCTGAGTCTCATTTTCCATGTCTATAAAAATGGGAATTAATACCATTTTCTTCTCCCTGCCCCAAAAAGTTTTTAAGGGGATCAAAAGTGATAATGCATATGAAAATAGTTTGCATAATTCTATAGTGTCTACAAATATGAGCCATCAGCACTATTAAAAGTGAGGTAACAGAGTATTGGCAGTGCACTGAGAGTCCAAGAAAGTGTGCACCTGCCTTCAGGCAGGAAGTCTGTTATTCATTCATCAGTAAAGAACAAAGGCTTGATAAAATCATTATGAGATAAGAAATAAGATGGTTTCAGCCACCCACTGGGAGAGCGCTGATAAATTATGCCTTTTGTTATGCAGGTGCCGTCCCACCTGTGTGCCTTAAATCAAGGAAAGTAATAATCAAATAAGGGGCCATGTACCAGTCCCTTAATTTACCCTCTATTCCTTTTTAAAAAATTATCTTTTAATCCTCTCAAAAATTCATGATTAGTATTATCATTATTCATACCATTATTACTGTTATTCACTCTCATTTCCAATTGGCTTGCCCAATGTCACATGGCTAGTTAGCGGAAGAACCAGGATCTGGACCCAGATCGGCTGATTCAGGAGCCTTGACTTTTTTCTTTGAGATGGAGTTTCACTCTTGTTACTCAGGCTTGAGTGTAATGGCACAATCTCGGCTCACCACTACCTCTGCCTCCCGGGTTCAAGTGATTCTCCTGCCTGCCTCCTGAGTAGCTGAGATTACCAGGCATACACACCACACCCAGCCAATTTTGTATTTTGTTGTTGTTGTTGTTGTTAGTAGAGACGGGGTTTCTCCATGTTGGTCAGGCTGGTCTTGAACTCCCGACCTCAGTTGATCTGCCCACCTTGGCCTCCCAAAGTGCTGGGATTGCAGGCATGAGCCACTGTACCTGGCCATCACGACTTTTTTTTCTTTTTGAGATGGAGTCTTGCTGTGTCATGTCACCCAGACTGGAGGCAGTGGTGCGATCTTGGCTCACTGCAACCTCCGCCTCCCAGGTTCAAACAATTCTCCTGCCTCAGCCTCCTGAGTAGCTGGGATTACAGGTGCCTGCCACCATGCCCAACTAATTTTTCTATTTTTAGTGTAGACAAGGTTTCACCATGTTGGCCAGGCTGGTCTCAAACTAACCAAATGATCCATCTGCCTCTGCCTCTTAAAGTGCTGGGATTACAGGCATGAGCCACCACATCCTGAGTACATCCTGAGCCTGTACTCTTGACCATTGCACTATGTAAGACCCACCTAGGCGTTAGGGCCAGTGGTTTTTAAACTGCCCCTTGTAGAGCTCTAGAGTTTTAAGGTAGCACCTAAGGCCTTCTTTCCTTGACTCCTCATCTGAGTGAGAGCTGTTGAAGAGAAAGTTGACTAAGAAAGTCTTTGTTTTTATAAATATTAAATATTGAGATTCCTTACAAGATTGTCATTCGTTATTTTATTTCTTTGAGACAGGGTCTCACTCAGTCACCCAGGCTGGGGTGCAGTGCTGCAATCATGGCTCACTGCAGCCTTAACCTCTCAGGCTCAAGCCTTCCTCCCACCTCAGGCTCCTGAGTAGCTGGGACTGCAAATGTGTGCCACCATGCACAGCTAATTTTTTCATTTTTATTTTTTGTAGAGATGAGGTTTCACTATGTTACCCAGGCTGGTCTTGAATTCCTGGGCTCAAGCAGTTCTCCTGTCTTGGCCTCCCAAAGTGCTGGGATTACAAATGTGAGCCACTGTGCCAGCCCTAGATTTCTGTTTTTTAAAAATGTGTATCTATTAAAATTTTTTTTCAGACCTTGTGCAGTGGCTCACAACATCCTTATTTTACAGATGAGAAAACTGAGGCCTAGAAAAGTTGTGCCCAGATAGGTATAATCAATTCTTTGCCGAAGTCAGACCAAGTTCTTTTCTCTATATCATGATGTGTCTCTGTAGTAGACTTTTCCCCCCTAAAACAACATAAAAACCTTCATTCTGGCCATAAGAACCCCTCAGAAAGAAATGTAAAATTCTGCCTTTTTCAAAGGTTGAGTGAGGTATTCCAGATACATCACCACTGGAACGGCATGATGTTTTCTCTTGCCTTTAGCACCATTAGGATGGATTAAGGTTTATTCTCCAGTTTAGCTCTTGTGCCTGTTTAACCATTTCTGTTCAATTAAGAACAGGAATGCGTTGCAGGAGTTGGTAACAACACCTGCTTCTTCCTGGAGGAGAATTATACCTCGGCCCTGAGGTGTCCGTTTCAAATGGCTCACCCTGATCTCCTGTTTCCGTAGTAAGGCCTGGTGGAGCTGCATGAGCACCTGAATGGTGGTGCAAATTCTCGGCTTGAGTCACTTTTTTTTTTTTTTTGAGACGGAGTCTTGCTCTGTCACCAGGCTGGAATGCAGTGGTGTGATCTCGGCTCACCGCAACCTCTGCCTCCCGGGTTCAAGCAATTCCCCTGCCTCAGCCTCCCAAGTAGCTGGGGCTACAGGCGCCTGCCAGCACGCCCAGCTAATTTTTGTATTTTTGTTAGAGATGGGGTTTCACCATGTTGGCCAGGATGGTCTTGAACTCCCAACCTCAGGTGATCCGCCCGCCTCAGACTCTCAAAGTGCTGGGATTACAGGTGTTAGCCCCTGTGCCCACTTGGCTTGAGTCACTTCCTTGATGAGCTGCTGGAGCCTTTGGGAGCTTATGGTACCAAGATCCTGCTCCACATTTTGGTGTCCAAAACTGCCTTCCATTTCCCCAATAATGGGTAGGAGACTATGTCCATGCCAGAGTAGCTAGCCTCGTCGCTACTAGAGAGGCTTTATTTTCTCTTGGCACTGGTGCCTCCTTCCACTGTGCCATACAGCTGCCCACCCTGGGCATGTGCAGCCTGCATTTCATGTCCTCACGCTTTCTAAGACAGGGCCTCCGCCAGAACAAAGCCTTGCCTGGGTCCTCCAATCCCTAATCGCCCCATTGTGATGAACAGACCCCAAGAGTTTGACATAGTATAGGGGATTCTTAACAGACCAGGCCTCTGGTTCAAGCCACCAGTGGTGGCCCAGGATGGCCATGGTTAACCTAAAAGCCTGATGAGAAAAACCTGATGGTATGTCCTACATGATCTTGGGAAGAATGTTGAGATCCTGGCTAGAAATGCCCGCATTTCTTTAAATCTTTACCTGCTATCTATAAACAGTTCCTGGAGAGTTGCTTTTGTTCATTTTAAACATTGCCATAAAATCGTTACTGTGTCCGATTTAATGCTTTGCCTAGAACAAATATACCACCAAACAGAAATAGACTAAATACATTTCTAGCTTGGTGTCTGGCTTAGTCATAATAAAATATAAAACTAAAGGGGCTTCCTGCCCCCACTGGAACACACTGAAGATGCTCTGGGGAGTAATGAGCTGGCAAAGAATAGTGTTCATAATGGCCCAAATACTTTACCCCGCAGGTGTCATTCCTTTTGTAAGTTCATTTCCATTCAGTAAACTAATTATCATTTCCCTCCATTTATAATATAAAACTCCAGTGCTGCCAAAGGAGATAAAATTGAGTAACACAGCCTCCTCTTCTTCTGGGTCTTTGCTTGATAGGAACATGGCCCTAGTATGGTAGCAATCTTTCTGTGACTTGTGGTACCAACTGCTACTTGGGGAGTGAAGCCATCAGATGTCTTGCCTCCTCCTTCTCCCCTTCCCCCGCACTCTCCCTCACTCCCTTCCCCCTCCTCGCAGAGTAGCACTGAGAAGTATTTACTCAGCTGTGGCCTGGTAACAAAGCCTCGGTGTCCTAGGGATTGGAAGGGGTGATGTGGTCATGCCCCAAACTATCCATGTCCTTCCGAGCATCTCTTGGCAGAGCAGCCTGGCTGAGGATGAGTGTCATTTAGAGTGAGCCTTCACAACCCCTGCATAAAAGAACATAAAAACAATTGCAACTGAAAATTGGAGAGTCCACACATGGGCTGTGGTATTCTCTGGCCTCTGTAGCAGTCCTATTGAGATCATGCAGCCAACCAACTAGAGGCTGCTCAGCCCTCTGGGATTCCCATGGCTTGTAGCATTTCATTATCTTCAGCTCTTGTTCGGCACTAGCTCGCCCAACCAACATGTAGGCACTCACACAAATGAATTTAGACCAAGCCCCATTTCATCCCCCATACTTTTAGTGCTAAAAGGCCTTGACTTCAGCTTTAGGGAAGGCTTTCTCTGAAGGAATGACTATATGGCCCCAGTTCTTTCCATCTGGCACTCCTCCATGGGTCTTCTTTAGTGACACCACTGTGACCCTGGCAAAGGTACCATTTCCCAGGAAGAGGAGAGGTATCTGATCTACAACCACATTCCACCACAGTTCTTCTGAGCAAATGTGGACATGCACGGTGGTCTGCAGGAGGGTGTAGAAATGACTGAGCTGCTCCCACAGAGCTTCAGAGGCAAGACTCACCACAGCAAGAAGGCAGACCCCATGTCAGAACGACATCCTTTTCCTACAAATGAGGAGGAGTTCACCCCTGAATAGATTGGGAATCAGTAATTTCTGACTAGATTAATTTTCTTAGCTAAAGTAAATTCATCTAACACTCTCTAGGATTAGAGTGGAGATAATCAACAGAAAAATATTTTGAGTCAGGGCACTGCTTATCTTGAAACAGTAGTATTCATGCTAAACTTTTAAAAGCCTCTAATTGGTTGGCATGAACTTTGAACTTAGCTAAAGCAATCAGCACAATGCCTAGTGCATTACAGTAAACATGCAGGAATGAATGTATAAAAACATGTCTCACATAGTGACCCAAATACAAATACAGAGATAGGGAATCTCCAGCCCTAGGCTTCCTTTGGTTTACGTAGAAAAATCAGTGACACGGCCTGGTGTGGCAGCTCACGCCTGTAATCCCAGCACTTTGGGAGGCTGAGGTGGCTGGACTGCCTGAGGTCAGGAGTTTGAGACCAGCCTAACCAACATGATGAAACTTCGTCTCTACTAAAAACACAAAAATTAGCTATGTGTGGTGGTGCACACCTGTAATCCCAGCTACTTGGGAGGCTGTGGCAGGAGAATTGCTTGAACCCAGGAGGCAGAGGTTGCAGTGTGCTGAGATTATACCACTGCATTCCAGCCTGGGCTACTGTGTCACCAAAACAAAAAAAAAAAAAAAAAAAAAAAAAAGAAAGAAAGAAAGTTGGTGATACATTCTTATGAAAAGAAATATTCAAGCTGATTGACGAGCACTTGGTGAGAAGGCCGACAAGCCCATGGAGTGTAGTGCACCTGCTGTGACTTACCGTGTTTACCAAGAGTTACACTA
The DNA here is from genome assembly GCA_004027715.1 of Plecturocebus donacophilus. NCBI lineage: Eukaryota > Metazoa > Chordata > Mammalia > Primates > Pitheciidae > Plecturocebus > Plecturocebus donacophilus. The sequence goes on along the minus strand of PVKP010045406.1, from coordinate 4,310 downwards.
CCTAGGGTGCAGGGTCTTTTCCTTTTTCACACTTTTCAGCTCATGGCTTCTCCCACACCCCTGTAAGTTTGCAGAAATGCCTCCTGCGCCTGGAGATCCCCTATCTCTTGTGTTCACACAGTGACCAGAACTTTGTCCCTATGAATTTGTATTTGGGTCACTATGTGAGGCACATTTTTATTCATTCATTCCTTCAACAGATGTTTACTGCAATGCACCAGGCATTGTGCTGGTTGGTTTTTTTTTTCAAATAGAGATGGGGTTTCACCATGTTGATCAGGCTGGTCTCAAACTGCTGAGCTGGTGATCCATCTGCCTCAGCCTCCCAAAGTGCTGGGATTACAGGCATGAGCCATCATGCCCAGCCTGTGCTGGTTACATTAGCTAAGTTCAAAGATTCCTTAATTTCAGGACTTCAAGTTTTAATCAGTTAATAATTATAAAATAATGCTACCACTTATTGACACTTTGCTAACTTTTTTCAGAAAAGTATCTTAGATACCTCTTGATCTTTTTCAATTCCATTAGGTAGGTACTGTGGTTATTCACACTTTTAAGACAAGGAAACCAAGGTTCAGGGAAGTTGTACAACTTGTCTAGTCATGCTGGTGGCAAGTAGTGGAGCTGGGTTTTGAAGCCAGGTCATCTGACTGCAAAGCCAGACTTCTGCAGTAATACAACTGCCCTGCCCAAATACCCCATGCTGTTTAAAGTGGCCTTCCTGTAGGGCACCTGTGTGTTTAACGTTGATATAAAGTCTGCCAGTCACCTGGTGTGAATAATCCTATCATCAGAAGTTAAGTCCTTCACAGGGCAGCTGGATCCCACCTGCTAGGGCGGAACTTGCAGGACCTTCAGAGCCTGTGCTGGGCCTAGGTCTGAATCTCAGCCCTCTTCCTAGCTGTTTCCTTGAGAAAATTATTATACCTCACTGAGCCCTAGTTTCTTTATTTCTGAAATAATAATAGCAAGTACTAACAGATGGCCCTTTTGATGGGTCAGACACTGTTCTAAGCACTTTACATTAACTCACAACAACTCTGCGATGTTCATACTGTCGTTTCATAGATGGGGAAACTGAGGCATGGAGCGCTTAAAGGTCAAGTAACTTGAAGTCAGTGGCAAAGCTAAGATTTGGACCCAAGCAGTCTAACTCCAAAGTCCATGCTATTAGGCACAATGCTATGCTGTGCTGCCTCTGGAGAAGATAAAATCAAGGGTGTAAAACACCTCTGGTCTGGAGCCAGCCACACAATTTGGGAGACTAGTCCAAGGCTTAGAAGAAGAAAGTTTAGCAGGTCTGACCACCCACAAAAGGAGACACACAAATTTGTGGAGAGTGTACTGATTTTGATCTTACACCAAAGCCTTATTATGTCTTTGCCTTTGAACTCACAAGACCTACTGGCTGTCTCCCTTCTCATTGTGGGGGTATTCCTTTAGAGAAAATGTCTATTGATACACAATACTTACCTCTCCTGCACCTGCCAGGTAGAAGAGTGGCTGGCAGGTGGGTGGGGATGAGAGACGGCAGTGTGGCCACCAGCACAGGTGTCCCCCAGCCCATGTCCTCTGGTCTGAGGCTGCTGTGCTGGAGCCTCAGTCTTCCCTGTTGACAGTAATTAGAACCTTTCAGACTCAATTTCTTATGTGGAAAATCCCAATTCACTTGAATTGTCTCCTTGATCCAGTTCACCTGCAGCTATTTAGTTCCTGCAGTGAGTTTGGAGGGGAAAACAAGCTCTTAAGCCTCACACATTATAGCTGATAAGATCAAGGTGCTGATGGTGTTAGCTGGGTAGGCTTTGGGGCCAGACTGCCTGGGTTTGAATTCCAGTTCTACCTCTTAAGTGTGCACAATCTGAGTTTTTGTGTATGTGAAATGAGGATAATAGTAGTGAAGATTCATGAGGTAACATATTTAGAACAGTGCCTCCCCGAGAGGAAGTGCTCAATAAATGTTAGCCGTGTTATCATTAATAAATTCCTGCTGCCATCGGCCTCCCTTCCCTCCTTCCCAGCCTGAGATCTTGCTCAGGGAAGACAGGTCCCTTCCTGTCCCCTACCCTAGACCCTCCTCTCCTTGCTCACCAGCTTATTTCATCCCTCTAAACTTCCTCATCCTCATCTGTCAAATGGGACTGGGAATAATAGAGCCTACTTCATAAGGTGGTTGTTGTGAAGGCTATGTAATTATTATTATTTTTTTTTTAGTTGGATTCTCACTCTGTTACCCTGGCTAGAATGCAGTGGTGTGATCTCAACTCACTGCAACCTCCACCTCCTGAATTCAAGTGATTCTCCTGCCTCCTAAGTAGTTAGGATTGCAGGCACCCGCCACCATGCTAGGATAATTTTTATATTTTTAGTGGAGATGGGGTTTCACCACATTGGCCAGACTGGTCTTGAACTCCTGACCTCAGGTGATCCACCTGCCTCGGCCTCCCAAAGTGCTGGGATTATAGGCATGAGCCACTGCGCTTGGCCTAAGTGAGTTAATTCAACAGCTAAGCACAGTTCTCCATGACTACTCACTGTCATTACAGTTATTGCTGGAGCACAAAGGGCTGTGAGAAGGGCCTTTGAGATCTTGGACAATTCTAAGTGCCAGAGAGCCCAAAGTAGGAGCATTTGGGTGAACTAGTGCCTGAATGCTGGCCGCAGAAGCTAGGGGGACTACTGGCTTGTTCATCATAACGTGGAGCCTGGAACAGAGCAGGCACATGGGAACAGGAAGTGAGTGGCCACTGCAGGAGAGTGTTGGAAACAGATTTAGCTCCGGCAACCTGACAGAGAATTTTCAAAGCAGAACACTTTTAGGTGTGTAATGTCCAGACTCAGCAACAGCCAGGCTCATGCCTGTAATACCAGCACTTTGGGAGGCTGAGACAGGAAGTTCCAGAATAGCCTGGGTGATGGCATGAGACCCCATCTCTACAAACATTTTTAAAATGGGCGGGGCATGGTGGCATGTGCTTGTAGTCCCAGCCACTTGGGAGGCTGAGGCAGAAGAATCGCTTGAGCTCAGGAGTTCAAGACTGCGGTGAGCTATGATCATGCCACTGTACTCCAGCCTGGGTGACAGAGTGAGGCCCCCATCTCAAAATTAATCTATTAATTAAAATTTTAGCTGGGCATGGTGGCGTATGCCCATAATCCCAGCTACTCGGGAGGCTGAGGCAGAAGAATCGCTTGAACCCAGGAGGCGGAGCTTGTGGTGAGCCGAGATCACGCTGTTGTACTCCAGCCTGGGCAACAAGAGCAAAACTCCATCTCAAAAAAAAAAAAATTTTTGGTAGAGAGATCCAAGATGGCCGATTAGCAACAGCTCAGGAATGTAGCTCCCAGTGAAAGCACAGAGAACGAGTGGACGCCGCACTTTCCGACGAATTTTTGTTGCCCACAGATCGGGAGATTCCCGGCAGAGGAGCCACACGGGTCGCCAGCACGACTTTCTTGGCCGGCGCGGCTGTTTTGCCGGTGCCCCAGCACGGTGCTTCCCAGTGCGGAGCATACGAGACGGACGGTCTCAGCTGGTCCCATCACCACGAGGAAAACAGCAATTGGAAGTGCTGAGGACTGAGAGTTTCACAGCAAGCGCAGCGAACCCGGAAAGGTCCAGCTCTGTGGGGAAGGGGCGTCCGCCAAAGGAAAACTAAGAAACAAAAAAACTTCATCACCGGGCGGAGAGAGATCCAAGATGGCCGCGTAGCAGCAGCTCAGGATTGTAGCTCCCAGTGAAAGCACAGAGAGCAAGTGGATGCCGCAATTGCAGACGAATTTTTGATGCCCACAGACTGGGAGATTCCCGGCGAAGGAGCCACACGGGTCGCCAGCGCGACTCTTTTGGCCGGCACGACGCTTCTCGGTGCGGAGTGTACGGGACTGGATGCCCTTTTAGTCGGGCTCGGCTGGTCCAATCCCCACAAGGAGAACAGCAATTGGAAGCGCTGACCGAGAACAAGCACAGCTGAACCCGGGAAGGCCCAGCTCTGTGGGGAAGGGGCGGCCCCCGAAGGAAAACTAAGAAACAGAAAAAACTTCATCACCAACAAGCCAGACGTCCACTCAGACACCCAATCTGAAAGTCGGCAATTACAAAGAAGACAGATGGATAAATCCACAAAAATGGGAAGAAACCAGTGCAAAAAGGCTGAGAACACCCGAAATCAGAATGCCTCTCCTCCTACAGGGGATCGCAGCTCCTCATTAGCAAGAGAACAAGGCTTGACGGAGGATGAGTGTGATGAACTCACAGAATCAGGCTTCAGAAGGTGGATAATAAGAAACTTCTGTGAGCTAAAAGAACA
>PVKP010045405.1:0-16164 GCA_004027715.1 Plecturocebus donacophilus | reverse complement strand
TAACATAAAGGGATGGAGGTAGATCTACCAACCTAATGGAGAGCAAAAAAAAAAAACCAGATTTGAACTCAGACCTGAAACAAGCAAATTTAATAAATATTTACAGAACCTACCACCCCATATCCACAAAACATCTATTTTTTTCAATATTATATCATACCTATTTTAAAAGTGATCACATAATAGGAAATAAATCATTTTAGTAATTGCATAAGCATTTCACAGATTTAAATGAGATCCTGAGCAACAGAGCAAGATTCTCGTTCTCTCTCCCTCTTTGTTTTTCTTTCTTTCTTCTTTTATTGGACTTCTTTCTCTTAAAAAAAAAAAAAAAAAACTTCCTCTCTTTCTTTTATTCAAAAAAAAAAGAAAGTTTAACTTCTGATGAGTGTATTAGTCTAATGTTTCATAAAATTTTACAAAAATAATTGTTAGGGATAAATAAAACAGATGTAAATGGGACAAAAGTTTATAAACTTACAGTACTAAATGTTTTGTAATGTGGTTAAATGGTTTCTCAAATCTTTATGGAAACTATACTCAGATTGTTGCTAAGCTACGTGAAATGATGGCTATTCATTAAATATCTAGATTATCTCCAAGTAAGATAAAATGCTAAGATATTAATTTTTAAATGTAAGTTTAAATATTTTTGGTTTCTTCACAGAAACCAAAGATCCTTAGATATGTTAGTATATACTACTCATTAAAAATGTTTTCATTTAAAATCTAATGTTTCTAAAAATTATAAAATATATAAATTTTTAGTGCATGATTCATAGTTAAAATTGGTTACTTCTCAGGCTTTCACTATAAATTAAGATTACTAAAAACTAGCTGGGCGCGGTGGCTCACACCTGTAATCCTAGCACTTTGGGAGGCCGAGGTGGGTGGATCACCTGAGATCAGGAGTTGAAGACCAGGCTGGCCATCATGGTAAAACCTCATCTTTAAAAAAAAAAAATTATATATATATATATATATATATATAACTAAAAATTGAAATTCTGGCTAAGATAATAACTATTGCTTTTTTTAAGAGACACAGGGTTTCACCATGGCCAGGATAGTCTCGATCTCCAGACCTCATGATCCGTCCGCTTCCGCCTCCCAAAGTGCTGGGATTACTGGCGTGAGCCACCGCACCCGGCTGATAATAACTATTGTTAAGGAGAGAAACAAGTTTACATACAGATTGTACAAAGAAAATGTGTTTCTTGATGAAAAAATTATTTTAGAAATAGACATGAGGATGTGATTTTTCTTAAAGAAAAGGCAATTTTGCTGAGTTTAGAGGTTAAAGGATGCATAAAATTTAAAGAATAAAATGAGGTAAACTTAATAGATATGGAAAGTTGGAGAAACAATAAAATTTTAAAAGGTTATAAAAGGTTTATAGAAATCTTACCTTGTTTGGTCAAAGCTGACTGAGATTGAATACATCGTTTATAAGGTTTTCTTAAAATTAGCTTTAATATTAATAATATAACACAAAAATATATATTACACCTTAGCAAAGATAGCATGTATGGTGGCAAATACCTTTTTACTGTGTACACATAAATACTTCCCATGAAGTAGAACTTTTTCTAAAAAATAATGAGTTGCCCACTGTCACAAATTACCCACCCTGCCCAAGAGAAAAACTGATGTTTTCATGAAAGTTTGCAATTTATGTGTTAATCTACCACACTTTCTTGTAGAAATGTATTTATTCTTCTGCAGCCATAATCAAAGAGAGGCTTTCTCTATGTCTTTTCCCAGGTAGCACTCCCAAAGCTAAGCCCTGGGATTGTTTGAAATCATGCTAAAACAGAACAGACCTCAGAATCTTACCATACTCACTGTTCAAAATATAAAAGATAAATGAGAATTTTTAACCAATGGAATAAAGTTCTTTTTTCCTGAGATCTACCTCTTTTCTCTTAGAAAACATTTTTTTTTTTACTCTTTCAGCTCTAATAATAAAATCCATCATACAATTAATGAAAAACTGAAGTTGAAATAAGTGAACACATATATTCAAGGTGACAAACACGGGGGAAGCAGTGCTGACTGGAACACAGATGTGTGAGACTCATGTGTCAATCACTTGAGAGATTCCCCCACCCACGATTGGCTCACTAAGTACTTGATCACCACTCTTTCAAATGACACTGCACCTGCACTCTGTGTGGTGAATGTCTATTTTGCTTTGCAAATTTATATACTACCTCACTAGGGTGGGTCTTTCCTGTACTTTGGGATAGTTATTCTCCTTCACAAGTCTGAGAGAAACCAGAGGGCAAGATGCATTTGTGCCTTTTCCCCTCAATACCAGCACCTGATTGGTTGACCACCAATGTGTCTGCAAGAAACGAAATCTAGGGTTGAGGGGGAAAAAAATCTTAACGTTAAAGTAGTTAGCTTTTTAGAGGAAGGGTGTATCTGGAAACTGCTCTCAGAACGAAGGCATCCAGCAGCTCCTCTGAGAGGCTCCACCCAATACCTCAGGCTCTTCTCTGAAAGATGACCCAGGGGCTAATGTTTGCTAGACACTCCAAGAGACATGGTCCTTGTGGGTATCTTGGATTATCCCCTAGAAAGTTCTAATACCTTGGAACCAGGAAAATACAGCAGAATGGCTGAGGACACATTATCCTGCAAAGGTTCCAAAGACATTCTGGTAAGGCGTTTGTGCCTAGAGAAGATGAAAGGAGATGCAGAAAGACTTTACATCAGAGTGTCAGCTGATTACTCTTTGTATTTCTGTCAATGTTCACAAACGGACAAATATATTAAAAAGAGCTACCTACCACCCTGTTAAACAAAAATAAACAATTAAAATGTCGCATCTGTTTTAAAATTAAATAAAGGACTAAGTTGATAATGTGATTTCGAGAGGGATAGTTGGCATTTGGGAATGTGTGAAAGAAACTGGAAATTTAGAATTTTCTACAGTCCCTAGAACAGTTAGGCTGGGAGGACAGTCATGGATTTGAGACCCTGCTTGCCAAACACTTGAAAAATGCAGAGAAAACCAACAACCCTGTGGAGAATTAAAATAATTAAATAACTGGCAATTAGGCTGAAGTGGCCATGGTGCCTTGGGATTCTGCCTAAGGAAACCTAACTACCACGAAGTAATTTCTTGTAAATTACTAACTTTGAGGAAAAATAGAAACTTAGGCTTAACCAACCACAAGCTGCCAATAAAGCTCTAACTACATAACCAGGCCATTTCCACTGGATGGGTGGAAATGCAGTAAGTAACCGTAACCAACCAAATATTGAATCTGATTTGCTTCCTCATACCTCTTACAAAAGCCTTTTCTTCCAAGTCCCTCCTTTGATTCCCCAAACAACAAACTATTGTTGGGTGTTCTCTGATTCATAAATTGCTGTTTGTGCAAATAAACTGTTTGCATTCATCGGTTCCGGCATTACTATAAATACCTCAAACTAGGTAATTTATAAGAAAGAGGATTAATTGGCTCATGGTTCCACAGGCTGTGCAAAAAGCATAACACCAGCATCTGCTTCTGAGGAGGCCCCACCCAGGATGGTGGATAGTGAAGTGAAGAAGCAGCTTGAAAAAAAAAAAAAAAGGCAAGGGGGTGCTATAGACTTTTAAATGATAAGAACTTCAGGGAACTCACTATATTGATAGGACAATACCAAGAGGAATGATTATAAACTATTCATGAGAAACCTGCATCCATAATCCAGTCACCTTCCACTAGGCCCCAACTCCAACATGGGGATTACATTGAAATAGGAGATTTGAGCTGGAAAACACAACCAAACTATATCCTAAAGATGCCTCAATTTACGCTACCGCGGTGGCTCATGCACGTAAACCCCGTATTTTAGGAGGTCCCAGGCGGGCGGATCACCTGAGTTCAGGAGTTCGAAACCAACCTGGGCAACATGGCAAAAACGCATCTTTACCAAAAAACAAACAAACAAAAACAGGCGTGGTGGTGCAGGCCTCTGGTCCTAGCTACTTGGGGGTTCGGGTGGGAGGATCATCTGAGCCCGGGAGGTGGAGGCTGCAGTGAGCCCCAACAGTGAGACTCTGTCAAAAAAAAAAAAAAAAAAAAAAGCCATGATTTTTAAACGGAGAAAGGAGGGACTGGGGACCCCACGGCCCACTGCTTCTTCCACGGAGGAACTCCAGACCCTCAACGAGGATTCTCCTCTCAATGGCCCTCCCACCGTCCCGCACAACCTGGAGGAGACTTGCGGTTGCGGCACAGAGGTGCCCAGAAAGAGCTCAGGGCTGGGAGAAAGCAAGACGCTCGGGCTCTGGCTGCTGGCTCAGCCCCTCACCTGCAGCGGAAGAAAGCGAGGCCTGAGCTGTGGTCACGGAGACTCGGAGCTGCAGACTCCAGAGCTGGCCACGAGAAGGCCCCGACCCCACCGCAGCCGGCTCCTGCCGGATTCCAACGGCCTCTTCCCGCTGCCCGGGACACCCACCCCGCACACTCACCATTTCCCAGCCTCCGGATGTCCCGTCGTCCTCCCTAGGGGTCTCCCGGTCCCTGCAGGTCACAGGATAACAGGGTCTGTAGTAGACTCACCAAAGAGCTCCCGGAGCCGAGGAGACGGGAACTGGGCTCAGAGCCCGGGAGCCAGGAGACAAAGGCCCCGCCATATTGAAGAAGCCGCCTCTTCCTCTCTAGCTGCGCACCTGATTGGACAGTTTTCACGCTGGCGCCACTGATTGGCTAGGGCTCCAGGCCCCACCCATTTGGACCCTGAGTGACAGGCGATGCAATCATACAACGGGCTGAATGAGGTAAGAGTGGCAGGTTTGGGGCTGCAGCCTTTTCAGGCAGATTTCTCCTTGTGCGGGAGGCCTGGCCCAGCCTGAGGGACTTTCATATTTAACCTTGCATACCAGATTACATCACCTTCTGATTATATTTATGTGTGTGTGTAACTTTCTGAATTATAGCTATATGCATGCTGCAGGCCCCGTCAACATCCTGTCTTTACCTTTAGCTGCAGGAGAGAAAAGTCCTCCGGGAGATGCACCAGCTCCAGCTGGCTGCAGACAAGTATCACCTTCCGTCTGTGAAACGATTTTGGGTCTGCTTCCAATTAAATGGAGTGGCTCAGCCAGACTCACAGGTGAGAGCCTAACAAACTGGTTAAAGGCGCTGCTCACCCAGGCCTCCCAAATACTCTCTTTCTCAATAAAGCGGAGCCTGCCTGAGGACCTGAACAAGCACAGGGAATTAAGATGGGACCCTAGTCAGGGATGGTTGGGGCTGTGGGGTAAAGTCAGCCAGGACGGGGCCTCCAGGTGCGGGGAGGAGCCAGCCTCTTCTGTAGGGCCCTGGGCAAGTCTGCGGCCTTCTTGGGGCCTCTGTTTTCTTATATAAAAAAATGCAGGGATGATGAACCTCACAGGGTAATGATGTGCCTCAGAGAAAAGAAATTGAGAGTGCTTGCACCTGGCTCTTTTTGAGAGAAACGATGGTGAGGACAATGGTAACAGCCACATATAAGTGAATCCTCGTGAGGCCCAGTGAGGCAGGTGCGGTTCCCATCACACTTCAAGTCGAGAAAACAGACTCGGGAGGCCTGCCTGCAGGCCCAAGGCTGCACACACACTGTGTGTTGGAGCAGGGAATGAATCTAGCATCAGAGCTTACTCACACCAGTTATTCAGGGTACCAGGTCAGTGTAACTGGCGAGTAACTGGGACGTAACTGCGTAAAGGGAGCATAGTCTCACTGACCTTTTCCTTGACCCTGGCAGGTGAAGACATTCAAGGTGGCCACCCTGGAGAAGAAAGCAGAGAGCCCAGATGAGGCTAAAGCAGCAAAAAGGCAGTGTCCCTGTGATGGGGAGGAGCTCCTCCCTCCCAGCTGGAGGCCTGCACATCAAAAGAGCAAGAGGCCTTTTTGCCCCAGCCCTTCGCTCCTTTGGCAACAGTCCCTGAAATGCCTCTGTAAGAGAAAGAATAAGAGTAAAGGCCTAGAACAGCTGGCTGAGTGGATTTGGGAAATGGTGGGGCCAGGGACCACGTAGCATTGTGACTTGTTAAAATCTTACCACAGAGTTAACCAGGGGGTGCTTCATGTTTTTGGAGGCCAGCTAGAAGGGGAGAGAGTTAGGGAGAAGCAGCTGAGTGTCTGTCTTTTTCAAGTGGAAGATCTGGGTAGGAGGGTTCAGGAGACGGGGGCTTATGAGATTGCAGGGGACAGGCTTTGAATGGACACCCAAAAATGGGTGCTCATCCTCATCACCACCCAATGACACTGGGTGTTGCCTCCATCCTGGGCACATTTTCCAGTATCTGGTGATGGTAGACCCTGCCAAAAAGGATTATTTGGATGTGAGTGGGCCTGGGATGGGCAGAGCTGGAACTAGGACCCTGAGACTTGAGAGAAGAGAACCTAGGACTACACCCTTAGATCTCAGCACTTGGCAAACCTCCTCCCATGAGAGCCTCATGGCTGCCTCTGTGAGCTGAGGCGTCAGACCCTTCTTCCCTATGAATGTTGTAGACTCCACATCAGCTGCCAGTTTCTGTTCTGTGAGTGGTGCAGAGCTACCTGTGTGCAAAGCTCAGTGAGGTTTGGCCAGAACTGGATTCAGATTCTCCCTCAGGAAGGAGAGTAAACTTAGGCCTCTCCAAGGGCAGGCAGCTCATATATGGCTGAGCACTTTTTTAATGCAAGCTCTCAGTTTTTCTGTCTGTCATCAGAGGGGGTTGGGGCGGGGGGTCCCTGAGCCTCAGTTCCCATTGTCCCTTTCTTTAAAACCCAGAACCTGATGCAGGCCTAAGTCCTGCTTATGCACATCCCTGACCCTGGTGGCCCTGGAGTAATGCATGCAGTATCATGGGACTGGGAGGGGACTTAGTCACAGTCTTTGGGGTCTTTCTGATGAACATTGGCTGTCTGACTTCCAGGGAAATGCAAATAACACCCAGAAAGAAAAGGAAGGTAAGCAGCAGTGGCAACGTCAGGGGAGAGTGGGGAGGATACTCTGTGTAGCTACCTTTTTTTTTTTTTTAATTAGAATCTCGCTCCGTCACCCAGGCTGGAGTGCAATGGCGCGATCTCCGCTCACGGCAACCTCCACCTCCCAGGTTCAAGGGATTCTCCTGCCTCAGCCTCCTGAGTGACTGTGATCACAGGCATGGGCTGCCACACCTAACCAATTTTCTATGTTTTTGGTAGGGACGGGCTTCATCATGTTAGCCAGGCTGGTGTCAAACTCCTGACCTAAGTGATTCACCCACCTCGGCCTCCTAACATGCTGGGATTACCGGCAGGAGCCACTGTGCCCACTTAACCTTTTCAATAAGTCTAAGATGCAGAGGATGGAGCCTCTGCAATCTCAGATTTCGATTCCATCCTCTGCATCTTAGATTTATTGAGAAGATTTGGTCCACACAGAAGGAGAACCATCACAATGGAGGGTGTGAGTAGGGGACTGAAATAAAAAACCAATTACTGGAGGAGGGGCTGTCTGTATCCAACTCTGAAAACTGGTTGGCACTGCGTGGCATTAGAGAAGAGGAAGAGGCCCTTAAGAGGAAAGCCCCAGAAACCAGCCCCTGTTCCCTCTCTTTCCCACAAGGTCCCTTCAACATCTTGCACCCAGGCCCCGTTAGTAGGAAATTTACTCTCCTTCCATTGGCACCACCTGAGGGAGAGTCTGAGTCCAGCTCAGGCCAAACGTCACTGACCTTTGCAAACAGGCAGCTCTGCAGCTTCAGCACTCAGGGAACAGGGACTGGTGGCTGGCGTGGCGTCTTCAACATTCATAGGGAAGAGAAACCTGATGCTTCAGCTCACAGAGGCAGCCATGAGGCTCTCATGGGAGGAGGTCTGCCAAGTGCTGAGATCTAAGGGTGTAGTCCTAGATTCTCTTCTCTCAAGTCCCAGGGTCCTAGTTCCAGCTCTGCGCATCCCAGGCTCACTCACATCCAAATAATCCTTTCTGGCAGGGTCTACCATCACCAGATAAATGGAAAACGTGCCCAGGATGGAGGCAACACCCAGTGTCACTGGGTGGTGATGGAGATGAGTACCCATTTTTGGTGTCCATTCAAAGCCTGTCCCCTGAAATCTCATAAGCCCCTGCCTCCTGGACCCTCCTACCCCCATCCTCCACTTGTCCTTCCCTTTAGCTGCAGGAGATCAAAGTTCTCCAGGAGATGCAGCTGCTTCAGCTGGCTGTCAACAATTACCACCTTCGGCCTGTGGAGCAATTCTGGGTCTGCTTCCAGTTAATGGAGTGGCTCAGTGAGACTGAGAGGTGAGGGTCTAGCAGATTAGCAGAGGGCAAGGAGAATATTTATTTTGGGCCAACTGCCAAAAGCCTGTGGCCATGGCTCACTGATCAGTGTTAGGCCCTCCTGCATGGTGACCCCTGGGGCCCAGCACTCCGGCTGGGGAGGCACTGGGAAGGAGACCTGGGGTGCGGCTTCTAGTAGCCTCACATGTGCCTCTCGCCTGGGGCTACAACCTGTCCCGCCAGCTGGATCTCTTATCCAAGCAGGTCAGCAACACCACCCTCAAGGCCATGGGGAACATGCCATGATGACTCTTAGGGGACATTGAGTGCCTGGACAAACAGGAGCCAAGTGCCTTAGGGCTCAGTGACATTTGGGCTAGGCATGAGCTCCCAGCTCCACCACTGAGCAGCCCTGTGACTGGGGCAGAAAATTCACTGCTGTGGTACTTGCGGCCCCGTGGTCATAAATACAACGCACACTGCCTACTCCTTTTTCTCAAGTATCTGTTTATTTATAATCACCATGTATTACTGATCTGTGTTTTTATTCAAAATTAATAAGCATGTTATACAGTTTTTATCATTCCTCCTCATGATTTCTTTACTATGTGATTCCTCTCGTGCGGTACTTAAGAGTAGTTAAACTCATGGAAATATATAGGAGAGTGTTTCCCAGGGGCCAGAGGGAGAATAACAAGGAGCTGTTGTTTAATGGATCTAGTTTCAGTTTCAAAACATGGAAAATACTTTTTATATATGGAAATGATGGTAGCAAAATAATGAGTGTACTTAATTCATCTCAAATAAAACCTTTACTATGATTTAAATAGTTAATTTTATGTGTATTTTAACATAATGTATAAAATTCCTTTAAATGTTTTCATTATTTTTTTTTTTAATTGAGATCATGCCACTGCATTCCAGCCTGAGTGACAGAATGAGAGTCCATCTCAAATAATAATAATAATTAGCAGCACATAGCTGTGCGAGAAAGACCTGTAAATTTCTTCTAAATGCTTTATTATAATACTGATATCAGATATGTTTTTATAGATCAGAACTACTTATACAACTGAAGTTACTCGGCCAAGAACAAATACAACAGGTTTTCATTATTTTTTAAGAGACAGAATCTCTCTGTTAGCCCGACTGAAGTGCAGGGCTGCAACCATCGCTTCCTGCAGCTTTGAACTCATGCTTCAGCCTTCTGAGTAGCTGGAAAGAAAGGCACATGCCACCATGCCTGGCTAATTTTTAATTTTTTTGTAGAGAGAGGGTCTCACTATATTGCCCAGACAAGTCTAAAATTCCCAGCCACAAGTGGTCCTCCCACCTTAGCCTCCTAAAATATTTTAGGCTGAGCATGTTGGCTCATGGCTGTAATCTCAGTGCTTACATATCTGCAGCAGCATTGATAATATTACAAATATGATGTACAAAATAAAGTAGATGTAAAACATACTACATAATGTTATACATACTACATAATGTCATTTATGTAAAATCCAAAAAGAATATAAAAATTGAGGTTTGGGTTTTCAGTAATGGTGGAGTAACTTGTTGAACAATACTCTTTTTTTTAAATCTTTATTGAGACGGAGTTTCTCTCTTGTTGCCCAGGCTAGAGTGCAATCGCATGATCTCGGCTCACTGAAACCTCCACCTCTCAGGTTCGAGAGATTCTCCCACTTCAGCCTCCTGAGTAGCTGGGATTACAGACGTGCGCCACTACACCTCGCTAATTTTTTTGTATTTTTAGTAGAGACAGGGTTTCACCGTGTTGGCCAGGCTGGTCTCCAACTCCTGACCTCAGGTGATCCACCGGCCTTGGCCTCCCAAAGTGCTGGGATTACAGGTGTGAGCCACCACACCCAGCCTGAACAATACTCTTACAAATAACAGTGGTAAATTCTGGACAGAATGTCATATATTGTTATATAGAAACACACATCTACATATCATATATATGATATATGTTGGGAATAAGAACTGAATGAGAATTTTAGCTGTGCCCATGAAAAGGACAACGGTATTTAAATTTGAATCCAGCCAAATTAACTCCCTCTTCAAAAAATAACAACACTCTTCAGAGGAATACAATGGAATCCAGAGTCTCTGTAAGTATTATTTATAGTTTTAAAAATAAAATTTTAAAATTTAAGAAACATGAGAAGAAACACAAACATATAATCCATACAGAAGATGAAACAGGCATTAGAAGCTATCCCCAAAATGTCCAAATGTTATCAGCAGTCAGGTATTTGAGAGCAGCTATTAAATGGGGTGAAGAAAAAAACATTATCATAATGAATGAATACATGTGGAATCTCAGCAGAGAAATGCACATTATTAAAAAGAACCAAATAGAAAGATAATGATATTTTTAAATAGTACTTTTAGGTTACTTCATAGATTAGAAAAAGACAAAACAATAGAAATTATTCAATCTAAAAAAGTTTTTAAAAGTTTGAAGAAAATAAACAGAGTCTTAATCTGTGGGAAGACTGTGTCGCAGAAAGTAAGAGACAGAAAAATTAAATGAGTACAAAAGTAACAACTAATAGCTGAAAACTTGCAAAAATTGGTTAAAACCTCACATTTTTATATCCAAGCAGTCAACAAATTCCAAAGAAAATTCAAGTAAAGCCATAAGAAGGCCATATTGTGATTTTTAAAACTGGCAGGACAGGGCTTTTGATTGGCTTTCTATGATTTCTAATTTTTACTATTTATAACGAAGAATTTCTACTACTTAAAATGGAAAATAGATTACCCTTGAGAGTTTTTATCTTGGAGAAAGTCTCATATCTGAGGCACAGATGACTAAGTGTTATTAAAGGCAGAAGACTTTCTAGCCTTGTTTTAAGGTTTTAATTTCTTACCTTGGAAATAAATTTGTTTCTTACAAGTCTTGTAGTAAAAGTGATTCTCCAGAAAGATGTGCCCGGATATTCTCTCCTGCCGTATCCTCCCTGCACAGAATTGGAGCTGTGCGTACTTCAGTTTCAGAAATGGACAGTATGAATTACCTAACCTGAAAAACTAAAAGAAAAACATGAATTAAGATAATTACTGTTACGCTCCTTCAGCAAATTACTAAAAGTGGTTCCAGAGAGATATTTAAAAGAGTTTCTGAGGGACCCCTGTTCAGGGCAAAAAGACGTTGTACATGACCTCAGTACACAAACTTTCTTAATGTTTTGGGGAATCCAACAGTCCTGTTCGTCCTGTTGGCCCGAGTTAACACCAGGAAACCCGATTCCTGGGAAGCAGCCTGTGCGGGAGTCACAGGGATGGTGGATGTGGCTCCCAAAGTGGCTTAGAGGGGTCCCGTCTCTGCGTGGCTGAGAATCCTGACGGGATAAAGGAGCCGGGCCTTTTTCCTGTGACGTTCTCTCCTCTTTGTTACGGCGGCAGGAGCATCCCTGCGAGAGGCCTGACCAGGTGTCGGCCACGCAGCCGGCCCGGAAACGCAGTAGGGTGTTCTTGGGTTGCAGAGGAGGATTTGTGACTGTCCAGAGAGAAGAAAAGGTGGCCTTGCAGAGGCAAGCGCAGATACCACAGGTGGGGTATTGTCATTGTCGGCAGCTAACTGACGGTGTCACCTACCAGGAGCTCCCATCAGGGGCTCCCAAGAGGCCTGACGGGCCATGAGCCCCACCTTTACAGCGGGGCCGCGCTATGGCTGACAGCGGCGGCGTGGGAGAGGAAGGCGCAGGGATGCGGGAAAGGACGCGGGGAGGGAAGAAAACGTGTGCGCGGAGCGGCGGAGGGCAGACCTAACCACGGCAACCCCCGGCCCCCTGCAGGTTTGTGCAAAATCAAACGCGCACAAGTCAAGACGCAGCATCTCGGGCAGGGGACGCGTCACAGTCACAGGTTGAGATCCGCTGCCCAGGCCGCGCTGGCTCCCGACAGGCAGGCGAGATTTGGGACCAGCCAGGATCCCCTCCGCAGGGGTACCCGCTCTAGACGCGCAGAGGGCGGAGTCGAAACGGGGCCATCAGCACATCCCGGAGACTGCAGTCTCTTCACGGCCGTATTACAATCCGAGCATGCGCAGGGCTGAGGGCGGTTGGAAACGCGACGGTGCGTGCCTCGCTATGCATTCTGGGAGTTGTAGTCTCTTAACCGCCCTTAGCACCTTGGTTGCAGGACTGCAGGACTACAATCCCAGCATATTCCGGGCTCGGGGTTGGGGGGCACAGCCTTAAAAAGAGAGGCGGGGCCGGATTGCGGGCGTTGTCCCTCCGCGACTTCCGGGCTCTTTGGCAGCCTAGCCGCAGGACTGCAGTTCCAGCAGGCACCAGGGCTCAATGGGAGACGCAGGGTGAGGTGGACCTGGCAAAGCAAGGCTGCCAGCTCATCCCCTGCTGCCCCTCTCCGTGGGGAGTGAGTTTGGAGAGGGGTATGAGGGGTAAATCTGGGCTGGACAGTGAGAAGGGTGTGACTCTTCGAAGTACACCTCGCTTTTGCCCAAATCTAGGGGCTCCCGCCTCCGGCTGAGCAGCTCGGTTTCCTCTCGTTATCCTTACTCTCCGGTGTTTCCTCCAGCCCAGGGAGCGGCGTGCTTTCCTAAACTACCGCGGAACCTGGCCCGAGGCCTGCCTGAGACCTCGTCCTTCGTGCCCCCGGCCTCTGCTTACTCCAGGCAGAGCGCCAGTTCGGCAGCGTTTGGGAGAAACTTGCTACCTGGGCCACCCGCGTACAACTCCAGCGTTGCAGTGGGTGACATGAGGTGTGGTTTGGTGAAAATGTCAGCCTCGTCCCTTTTTCGTGGGCGTGGAAGTTGAGACATGAGGGAGTGTCGTTATTGGCTTACCGGGCATCTGCTAAAAGCAGAGAAGAAAGCCCCAGTCGTTTTCACCAACCCATTTAAGAGGCTAGGCCTCCAAAAATCAACCTAAAGGTGATGATTGTTTTGATATTTTCCACGTGTAATCATGAGCCTCCTCTCACCTGAGACCTGACTGGCCAGTGCCTCAAAGATACAGATGGTGACCAGCTCTCTCTGGAACAGATGGCACTCATCTATATAGCTTTGTGAGAGCAACTTTCAAGGTGTGGATCATTTAGAGCTCATTTGAAACCTGTGAGGTTTAACGTCTCTGCTTTAGTTGGAAAACTTCACCTGAAGCAGTCAGGGATGTAACTGAACTTGCTGGGACTGATCTGTCGAATTTTTCTGTCCAGATAGTGGAAACACCCAGGAACACTTCTGCTTCCATGTAGCCTCTTAATAATTGATGTCTCTAAAATCCTGTGTCCTCAGAAACATTTACTTTAAGCCGGGCGTGGTGCTCACACCTATAAACCCAGCACTTTGGGAGGCCGAGGCGGGTGGATCACCTGAGCCTCCTAAGTAGCTGGAATTACAGGCGCCTCCCACCACACCTGGCTGACTTTTTAATGTTTAGTGGAGACAGTATTTCACCTTGTTGGCCAGGCTCGTCTCAAACTCCAGACCTCAGATGATTCACCCGTCTCAGCCTCCCGAAGCGCTGGGATCACAGGTGTGAGCCACCGTGCCCAGCCGGCTCTGTTCTTAAAAGTAGGGCCTGTAGGGACAGTTTGTTGACAAAGTGCATGCATCCCTCCACCATCCCTGAGTATCCTCACCCTACTCCTTGTTCCCTCTTTAGGTAAGCGTGTCTGGTTGCCCTTGCCCACAAGTGTTGAACAGGAATGTTGTAATGTGAGCCTATCCATTGTTTTAAAATGACGATTAATGGAGGGGAGTCTTGGGACCTGTGTTTAGAGGCATTGCTGTTGGGCGTGCGGCTGCGAAGACACTGTGCTCTCAGCTATCTCAGACACAGTTTCTATGACTGCCTTAGAACTTCCTCAAGGCCAGCCTTGAGAGGAGGAGTCATGTCATGCACATGTGATTTATGAAAGATATTCTCCCAGGGAAGGTGGTGAGGGAGCCGGGGCGGGGAAGTGCGTAGGCCCAGAAGAGGAGGAGTCCAAGCCAGGGAATGATCTCAAGCAAAACTGAAGCAGAGGGTGGCTTCAGGCTGACACCCCGGGGAACTCAAGAGGGTAAGCTACACCTCAGCATTGTTGCAGCCTAAGGCAAGTGGCTGTGCCTCCAGACCCCCTTCCTGAATGGCCTGCCCTCATGGCAGCCAGGGCTGGAGAAGGAAGGTAGCAACATAAACTCTGAGACACCTCCTTGCAAAGTGCTGCAGTTGCCTTAGAACAGTCCTCTGTGGAGGAGCAGCCGCCACGGGCTATTGAAATTCCCATGTCAACAGCAGCGATGGCAAAACAGGCTCCTGGGGATGGGGCACAGCCATGAGGCCGTCCGCTCCCGTGAGCCCACTAGACCCCACCAGTGCTGCCTGTGTGACTAATTCACTTCAATGTTCCCAGCACGTGGCTCTGGGTAGGACCTTAACAGGCCACTAGAAAGTGTCCCAAAAGTGAATAATACAGTCTAGGAAGGGCATATGCTTTTCAGGGTGTGAAATGAAGCAGGAACAACAACAGACCCAAACAGCAGGAAAGCAGCAGGGTGAGGGCATTCCAATCTGGATTTCCATTCTCTTCATTATTGACAAGTCATGGCCAGCGTCTCTGAGGTCAGAGACTCCCTGTGATGAGCAGGATCAGTGGAGTCTCTGTCCCTGCTCAGTGAACTCTCAGCTCCAGAGCAGTGAACACACAGATTTCTCAGACACAGCAGCGCCACAATTTTCCATCCCTCTGGAAGAAGATCGAAGCTGGAGCTAATGCGAGTGGCTTTCAGAAGTCACCTAAAACATGCCGTGACTCTCACTTCTCTGTACCTGCCAGCAAGTGGAAGGCAGGACTGGACGCACTCATAAGCTGCTGACTGAGGTGCCTTCAGGAACAGCGCCAGAGGAATTCATCCAGGCAGCCTCTGGAGGGAGGGCTAACTTTAGTCTGGTGCCTTGGAATTGACCAAACCCAGGCAAAGTGCAGACTTCGGAGGCAATTTCTTGCTCCCATTTTAGAGTGAAGGAGCAGAGTGGAGTGATTTGGCAAAGACCTGTTTGGGGATGCTAAAATGTTCTGAGTCCTTTCAGTCTGGGACATAGAGGGTGGCCCCAGGAGTGTAGCAGACCACCAAGAGAGGGGACCACCAAGCAAGGCCCTCCTGTCGGTCACCATGACCAGTCACCCCATCTGTGGTTCAGTGCTTACCGCCAGCACTGGCCTCTGCAGTTGAGGGCTGCTCCAATGTGAATTGTAGGTGTCAACTCAGCTGGGCCCTGGTACCGAGAAATGTGGCGAAAATTGATTCTGGATGTTTCTGTGCAGGTGTTTCGGGATGAGATTAACATTTAAATAGATGGACTTTGAGTAAAACAGATCACCCTGCACTCAGCTGAAGGCCTGGATAGAACAAAAGACTAACTTCCCTGGAGCCAAAGAGAATTCTGCAGCGAGGCCTTCAGCCTTGACGCCCTCAGCATCTCCCTGCATCTGCAGCCTGACGGCCCACCCTGGTTAGCTTCCGTGGTCACGTGAGTCCAGTCCGTAAGTAACTCTGTTGTATATGTGCATCTGTATGTACATATGTGTGCATATGTATACACACACCCCCACTGGTTCTGGTTCTTTGGAGAACCCAAATACACTACTGTCAACAAACTCCTCAGCCTCTGCTGCCTGGAGACCACAAGACTGGGCCTGGCTACTTAAGGAGCAGCCAATGCCAGAGAGGCAGATGCAGGTTGGTGGGTCAGCTTCCACGTGATGGAGCACCCACAGGAGGGGTCAGAGGCTTCTGGGTGGGTCAGATCCCGCGTGATACAGCACCCACAGGAGGGGTCAGAGGCTTCCGGATGGGTCACATCCCGCGTGATGGAGCACCCGCGGGAGGGGTCACCAGCTTCCGGGTGGGTCACATCCCACGTGATAGAGCACCCACAGGAGGGGTCAGAGGCTTCCAGG
>PVKP010045404.1:0-16165 GCA_004027715.1 Plecturocebus donacophilus | reverse complement strand
CTGTATTTCCTGGACTTGAATATTGGCCTGCCTTGCTAGGTTGGGGAAGTTTTCCTGGATAATATCCTGAAGAGTATTTTCCAGCTTGGATTCATTCTCTTCGTCACATTCAGATACACCTATCAAATGTAGATTAGGTCTTTTCACATAGTCCCATATTTCTTGGAGACTTTGTTCATTCCTTTTTACCCTTTTTTCTGTCATCTTGCCTTCTCGTTTTATTTCATTGAGTTGATCTTCGACCTCTGATATCCTTTCTTCTGCTTGGTCAATTCGGCTGTTGAAACTTGTGCATGCTTCTCGAAGTTCTCATGTTGTGTTTTTCAGCTCCATCAATTCACTTATATTCTTCTCTAAGTTGTCCATTCTCATTAGCATTTCGTTAAATCTTCTTTCAAGGTTCTTAGTTTCTTTGCATTGGGTTAGAACATATTCTTTTAGCTCACAGAAGTTTCTTATTATCCACCTTCTGAAACCTGATTCTGTGAGTTCATCACACTCATCCTCCGTCAAGCCTTGTTCTCTTGCTGATGAGGAGCTGCAATCCCTTGTAGGAGGAGAGGCATTCTGATTTCGAGTGTTCTCAGCCTTTTTGCACTGGTTTCTTCCCATTTTTGTGGATTTATCCACCTGTCGTCTTTGTAATTGCCGACTTTCAGATTGGGTCTCTGAGTGGACGTCCGGCTTGTTGGTGATGAAGTTTTTTCTGTTTCTTAGTTTTCCTTTGGGGGGTGCCCCTTCCCCACAGAGCTGGGCCTTCCCGGGTTCAGCTGTGCTTGTTCTCAGCCTCAGCGCTTCCAATTGCTGTTCTCCTTGTGGGGATGGGACCAGCCAAGCCCGACCAAAAGGGCACCCAGTCCCGTACACTCCGCACCGGGAAGCACCGCGCTGGGGCACCGGCAAAACAGCTGCGCCGGCCAAAAGAGTCGCGCTGGCGACCCGTGTGTCTCCTCTGCCGGGAATCTCCCGGTCTGTGGGCAACAAAAATTCGTCGGAAAGTGTGGCGTCCACTCGTTCTCTGCGCTTTCACTGGGAGCTACATTCCTGAGCTGTTGCTAGTCGGCCATCTTGGATCTCTCCTCCTAACATGTTATTTTATAATGCGAAGAATAGAGAGAAGACTTCTTCCCCCGTCAGAATGCTCTGAATTGAGAGTTCCTTCCTACTGCCCTGGGTGGCAGGGGAAGCTGTTATATAGAGAAGGGAGTAAGGGTGACCAATAGTGATCTGAGTGGTCAGGGAGGGGACACTCCACGCTGAGATGTTTGCTTGTCTGCTCTGCCTTCCTAGGGGTGAGTGTACAGCACACCTGCTGTGTCAGGCCCAGTGTGGAGCCCTATTAGCTCCTTAATACCAACGAGCTCATTCAATTCTCTGTCCACGGTGGCAGGAGGGCACTATTTACACCTGGGGAAACTGAGACTCAGAGGGTCTAAGCCACATGTCTGCTGTCACAAAGCCAGTAAATAGCAGGTCCAGGCCTAATTGGGGGCCTACTGGTTCTGGAGCCCAAGCCCTCGAGCCTTTTGTGGAACCATCCAGCCTGGCTGGGCTTCCCAGGTGGTGTCCCAGGGCCTGACAGTGCCCAGGAGGGGCTGCCTCTGTGCCAGGCTTGTGTGGGCTGGTGGGTGCAGGCACTGGAGGGAGGTCATACTTGTCCCTCGAGGAGGAAGGATAGCGGGACTCACTTCCTCGGCCACAGTTCCTCTCCCTGTCAGCCATGGGGGCCTGCGTGGTTTTCCATCTGCTGACAGAGACCCCCGGGCCTGCTTTCAGGAAGGGGAGGGCATGTGCCCTCCACCCACCACTCCTTCCAGCTCAGGGGCCCAGCCCCCCCGGAAAAACTCTAGGTGAGCCCCTGCTTGCGTGTGCTGGGGAACCCTCCCACCCTCATGCAGGCTTCCCTTGGGAGTGGGCCTGGGTGAGGGACACTGCCCTGGAGAACATCCGAGGGAAAAAGCACATGCTAGGCCCCATATTCTGAAAACAGGATGTGGGTTGGGGTCGCTGTTGATCTCCCCCTCCCGACCTCCCTCTGCCCCCACCAAAGCTGCTACCTGCCCCCTGCCCCAGCCACAGGGGCTCAGGGTCATACCTCATCTCCCCTGACTGTCCAGGAATGGTCCCCACCCCATCCTGTCCCCGTGGCTCCTGCTGGGCCAGGCCATCGACCCCGCCTGGAAAAAGCCCATCAGACCCCGTTTGCCTGCGTTAGTGGAAAGCTGCCCAGGGGGTGGGCGAGGGTGGGGCAGGAATGGAGAGCCCACGGTCACCCTGTGCTGTCCGAAGCCTGTGATGCCACAGGGCCAGACTTGGAGACTCGACAATCTCAGGCCCCATCCTCCTTCCCTGATAGCGCCATCCGGCCTGAGAGGAGGTGTTGCTGATGCTACCCAGATCTGGTAGCTGGCAGCTCCATTCTTGGCCATGCTTGAAGATGGGGGCCGGCCTGAGAGGCTGGTCCTGGCCCGCTCCGGTCTCTGTTCCAGACACCTCTCCCTGGCCGTCCGGTTATGGGCCGCTGCTCACGTTGGACACACCCGGGTGCACGTATGTGTTTCTACCCAGTAAATTAATCCCAGTGACATAATCACTGGGATTTCCTTATTTTATTCCTTACATGTATTTCCTTATTTTATTTTTAATTTTACTTTTGAGATGGAGTCTCGCTATGCCCAGACTGGAGTGCAGTGGTACGATCTCGGCTCACTGCAACCTCCACCTGCCAGCTTCAAGCAATTCTCCTGCCTCAGCCTCCTGAGTAGCTGGGATTATAGGTGCATGCCACCATGCCTGGCTATTTTTTTTTTTTTTTTGTAGTTTTAGTAGAGACAGGGTTTCACCATGCTGGCCAGGCTGGTCTCGAATTCCTGACCTTGTGATCTACCTGCCTTGGCCTTCCAAAGTGCTGAGATTACAGGTGTGAGCCACAGTGCCCAGCCCCCATTTTATTTTGTTTTAAAACAGGGTCCCCCTCTGTCTCCCAGGCTGGAGCATGGTTGTGTGATCATGGCTCACTGTAGCCTCGACCTCCAAAGCTCAAGCGATCCTCCCTCCTCAGCCTCCTGAGTAGCTGGGGCTATAGGTGCACACCACCACGCCTGACTAATTTTCAAATTCTATGTAGGCTTTGCAAATGCCGCTGCTGTTGGGAGTCTGGTTCTGTCAGCCATGGTCAGCCCCACCGTGCTCTTCCACATCGCTGTCAATGGTGAGCCCTTGGGCCTCGGCTCCTTCGAGCTGTTCACAGACAAAGTTCCAAAGACAGCAGAAAATTTTCATGTTCTGAGCACTGGAGAGAAAGGATTTGGTTATAAGGGTTCCTGCTTTCACAGAATTATTCCAGGGTTTATATATCAGGGTGGTGACTTCACACACCATAGTGGCACTGGTGGCGAGTCCATCTACCGGGAGAAATTTGATGATGAGAACTTCATCCTGTAGCATACAGGTCCTGGCATCTTGTCCATGGCAAATGCTGGACCCAACACAAACGGTTTTCAGTGTCTCATCTGCCCAGCCAACACTGAGTGGTTGCATGGCGAGCACGTGGTCTTTGAGAGAAGGCATGAATATAGTGGAGGCCATGGAGTGCTTTGGGTCCAGGAATGGCAAGACCAGCAGGAAGATCACCACTACTGACTGTGGACAACTCTAACAAGTTTCACTTGTGTTTTATCTTAACCACCAGCCCATCCCTTCTGTAGCCCAGGAGCGCACCCTCCAGCCCATCTGCTCACAGTGTCCTAGAATCTTTGTGCTCTCACTTAGTTCCCTTTGAGTTCCATGTTTTCCTTGTTCCCTTCCATGGCTGGCCGGATTGCAGGGTTAAGTTTATGATTATGAAATAAAAACTGTCAAAATAAAATAAATTATTTGTAAGGCCCAGTGTGGTGGCTCACGCCTGTAATCCCAGCACTTTGGGAGGCCAAGGAGGGTAGATCACCTGAGGTCAGGAATTCGAAACCAGCCTGGTCAACATGGTGAAATCCCGTCTCTACTAAAAAATACAAAAATTAGCTGAGTGTGGTGGCACATCCTTGTAATCCCAGCTACTCGAGAAGCTGAGGCAGGAGAATTGCTTGAACTCAGGAGGTAGAGGTTGCAGTGAGCCGAGATTGCGCCACTGGACTCCAGCCTGGGGGACAGAGGGAGACTCTGTCTCAAAAAAAAAAAAAAAAAAAAAAATTATTTGTAGAGATGGGGGTCTTGCCATGTTGTCCAGGCTGGCCTGGAACTCCTGGGCTCAAGTGATCCACCAGCATTGGCCTCCCAAAGTGCTGGGATCACAAGTGTGAGCCACCGTGCCTGGCCACTTATTTTTTTATTTTTCCTTGTTTATTCTATTTACTGACATCCTTGAGCCATCACACTGCTGTTTTGTCTCCTGTGCCCTGCTAACATTTTAGAAAGTCCTTACAGAAATTCTGCCTTTTCACGAGGCTTTCCCGAGCTGCCCTAGCTGAAATTTACCCCTCTGTTTCCTGTCCCTTGTCAGCTGTATTTCCTTTGTATTGAACACTACATAACATTATATATATGTATACGTATATACACATTTTTTTTTGAGATAGAATCTTGCTCTGTCAACCAGGCTGGAGTGTAATGGATCTTGGCTCACTGCAACCTCCTCTTCCCGGGTTCAAGCAATTCTGCCTCAGCCTCCCGGATAGTTGGGATTGCAGGTGCTCACCACCACGCCCAACCAATTTTTGTATTTTTAGTAGTGATGGGGTTTCACCGTGTTGGCCAGGCTGGTCTTGAACTCCTGACCTCAAATGATCGACCCGCCTCAGCCTCCCAAAGTGCTGGGATTACAGGAATCAGCCACCACGCTGGCCAGCATTATATTTTTCTTATGTATCCTGTTTAGCGTCATCTCCCCCACTAGCACAGGCGCTCCCCAGCGCAGGGATTTTTGGTGCTTTGTTCACTGTCCCATCCCCAGCACCTAGAACGGTTGGGGGCACGCAGTGGATGCTCAGTAGATGTTTGTTGGGTGGATGAATGAATGAAGTGGGATGGAAGTTTCTGCCCCAAGGTGATGAGAACTCTGTGTGTCTCAGATCTCAACTGCTGGCTTTAGTCTCCTCTAGGGCTATGGGCATTTAAGTGGCCAACCCAGTCTTAGGTCAGCAATGAGAATGTCCCATCCTAGATAGAAATGAGAGCTCAAAAATGGATTCATGGTAAAAATCTGCCCCCAGTTCCATTGGCCTTGGGTCTGAGTCTGGGTTGGAGAGAGAGGGGGTGGAGGCTGGGCAGAGTCGGCTCTTCTTGGTCCCTTCTAGTCCTTCTGGAACCTCCCCCATCTGGCTGCAGCTTCTGACCCCTCACACTCTTCCCAGCGCCCAGAAAACCCTACAGACCAGATGACTTCTGCCACCCCAGGGCCACCCCAGCTCCTGGCTCTCGCCTTGGCTCCCCGAGGACCCCTGGGGCCCTGCACTTTCAACACCTGGGACCCTCTCCACATTTGCTCCCTCCTTTGGCTCTGATTATTTAAGATTAGGTTTGGTTAGAACAATTCGAAACAGTGACTAAAGCAAGAGAGACTTTTGTTTCTCTCTCACATAAAAACTCTGCCCCAGCTGGGCATGGTGGCTCACGCCTGTAATCCCAGCACTTTAGGAGACCGATGGGGGCAGATCACCTGAGGTCAGGAGTTCAAGACCAGCCTGGCCAATACAGTGAAATCCTGTCTCTACTAAAAATACAAAAATTAGCTGGGTGTGGTGGTGTGTGCCTGTAATCCCAGCTACTCTGGAGGCTGAGGCAGGAGAATCGCTTGAACTCAGGAGGCGGAGGTTGCAGTGAGGCGGAGGTTGCAGGGAGCCTGCACTCCAGCCTGGGTAACAGAGTGAGACTCCATCTCAAAAGAAAAATAAAACAAAATAGAAAAAAAAAAACTCTGCCCCACGGAGTCCTCAGAAGCGTGGACACTTCCCCCTCCCCCTCTCCCTTCTCCAATAAAGGGCCGGGGAGTGGCCACGCAACCGATCTGCTCACATGTCATTGGCCAGGATGCGCCCCACGGCCACACCTATTCGCAAAGAGAGGCTGAGAAATGTAGTCTTTATTATTGTGCCAAGGTGGGAGCAGGGAGAATGTCGCCCTCACTGTCACAGATCTGCTTCTGGCATTGGCCTTCATGCTGACATGGGGGTTGGACGCACGGGCTTCCCCCCGAGACTCCGTCCCCATCAGCTGCTCCCGAGGAAGAAGGGAGCCTCCAGTCTTGCCTACCACCTTGTCCCTGTGCCCTTCCAAACCATTGCACCTTGGGCTTTCCTTCGTCCCCTCTGCCAAGCCTCATCCCTGCTTTACCGTCCTTGGGCAGAAGGCTCATTTCCTCCAAGTGGACCCCCTGCCCTTTCACCTATTTTTCGGTTGCACATGTAGCAGCCTTGCTCTGGAAAGATAATGACTGTACCTGAAGGTGGCTGGGCCCTGCAGTAGCCTCTTTGTAGTGACCAAGGGGCTTGGGAGTCCCTCTCTTCCTTTCCTTGAGAGCCCTTCCCTTTCTTAAGTGAACTGACAGGTGAGAGAAACTGCTTTGGGATTGGGGCTGGAGCAACGGAAGGATTTGAGTCATCAAGAGGCCTGTTTCAGAGTCCCTCCCCTCTGCCCCTTTGCCCCCACCCCTTTGCCCTGCAGCTCTAAATAGCCTGTGTTTTTGTACATGTCAAGATGTGTAAGCAATCACTATCACCGCCTGTGGCCTGGGGGCCTGACCCTCATTCCATCACCCTAGCCTCATGATCCTGGACTTGGCTGAGGTTGAGAATACTCAGAAGTCCCTTCCCTTCCAGTCTCTCAAGGGGACTAAGCAGGTCAGTGGTGCGATCAGGTCAGCTCAGGATCAGGCCGCCCTCAGACCATTGAAGCTCCCTCCCTGAAAGCTATTGTGGACCCAAAGGGCTGTGCTTGGCACAGGCCCTGCAAAGTTACTAGGGGCAGAAGACAAGGTCACCTATAGATGGAGCTTACTTTCTTCCACCCAAAATGACATTTATGGGGATAATATCTTTTTACACTCACCATGATGTATTGGAGCTACCTTGAGCCCAATGAAGATGACATCTGTAATGGTTAATACTGAGTGTCAACTTGATTGGATTGAAGGATACAATTCTGGGTGTGTCTGTGAAGATGTTGCCAAAGGAGATTAACATGTGAGTCAGTGGACTTGAAAAGGCAGACCCACCGTTAATCTGGGTAGGCACCATCTAATCAGCTGCCAGCACAGCTAGAATATAAGCAGGCAGAGAATGTGAAAAGAGCGACTGGCCTAGCCTCTCAGCCTACATCTTCCTCCCATGCTGGATGCTTCCTGCCCTCAAACATCAGACTTAATAAACTCCCCTTTATATATTTATCTATTCCATTAGGTCTGTCCCTCTAGAGAACTGTGATTAATACATTGTCTTACCCCAGAGAACACACATCTGACTTCCGAAAGTACCAAGTAAGGGGGAATGTACCACGATGCAAATGCTTTGAAGAACAGCTCCTCAGTTTCCTATGAAGTTAAACACAAACTTAACATGTGATTCAACAATTCCACTCCTATGTATCTACCCAAGAGAAATGAAAAGTTATGTCTAAAAAAAGGATATGTACTCTAATGCTCATTACAGCTTTATTCATAATGAATTCAAACTGGAAACAGCCCAGATGTCCATCAACAGGTGAATGGATAAACAAGATGATACTGACCAGGCGTGGTGGCTCACGACTGTAACACCTGTAATCCCAGCACTTTGGGTGGCCGAGGCAGGCAGATCACCTGAAGTCAGTAGTTTGACACCAGCCTGACCAGCATGGAGAAACCCGGTCTCTACTAAAAATACACAGCTTAGCTGGGAGTGGTGGCAGGTGCCTGTAATCTCAGCTAATTGGGAGTCTGAGGCAGGAGAATCGCTTGAATCCAGGAGGTGGACGTGCAGTGAGCTATCTTGCCATTGCACTCCAGACTGGTAGACAGAGTGAGACTCGGTCTCAAAAAAAAGATACTGTGGAATAATATTCATCAATAAAAAAGAAGGAACTACTGGTACATGCAACAACATGGATACATTTCTAGAACCCGCTGAATGAAGGAAGCCAGACACAGGCATACATACTGTGATTCTATGTATATGAAGTTCTAGAAGAGGTGACCATAATCTGTAATGCTGGAAATCAAATTAGTGTTTTTCTGGGGTCGGAGGTTGAAGAGGCACATAAGAATTTTTTTGGGATGATAGAAATGATTTATATCTTGATTGCGATTGTGGTTATTCAAGTGGATACATTTATTGTCTACAGCCATACCACTGTAAACTTGGAAGCTAAGCAGGGTTGAGCCTGGTTAGCACTTGGAAGGGAGAAGTTTACTTTGCCAAAAAGTCATCAATCTCTGCATTTGGAATGTGTGCATTTTATGGGCAGGCACCGTGGCTCATACCTGTAATCCTAGCACTTTGGGAGGCTGAGGCGGGTGGATCACCGGAGGTCAGGAGTTCAAGACCAGCCTGGCCAACATGGTGAAACCCCATCTCCATTGAAAATACAAAAATTAGCCAGGTGTGGTGATTAGCACCTATGGTCCCAGCTATGGGGGAGGCTGAGGCAGGAGAATCGCTTCTCCTGAGGCAGGAGAATCCACCGGAAGGTGGAGGTTGCAGTGAGCCGAGATTGTGTCACTTCCCTCCAGCCTGGGTGACAGAGTGAGACTCCGTGTGGAAAAAAAAAAAAAAAAAAAGAGACGAATGGGTGCTTTTTATGTATGTAAATTACAATTCAAGGTTGGTTAAAAAGAAAAAAGCAATACACATGCTGAAAATAATTGAGACGGCTATGAAAACAGTAAGACTTTCTGTAAGTCATCATTACACATCTCTCTCCACCTCTCTGGTGGACTTCCTTCCTTTTTCTCCTCCTCATCCTCCTTTTTGTCCTCCTGCACTCCACACTGGTCTCCCTCTCCTCTTTCGTCACCTGCCTTTTCCTCATTCTTTATGAAACAGAGTAATCTGGCTTGCTCCTGATGATGCAGGACAGGCAAGCCCCAAAAGTGAAGCTGAGCCCAAGAAAGTTTTTGGCTTTGCCCAGGAAAGAATTTGAGGGTGAGCTGGTGGTGGTAGCAATATTTATTGACTCAGCGGTGCACAGCAGCAGCAGAGGCTCCATGCGGAGCGGGGCTACCCCAAGGCACTGCGCCCAGAGAAGCAGCTCAGAGGCAGGTCTGCAGTCACATGCATACCCACTTTTAGTCATATGCAAATTAAGGGGAGGTTTATGCAGAAAATTTTTAGAAAGCGGATGGTAACTTCCCGGTGGTCAGGTTGTTGCCATGGAAAGGGGCGGTAACTCCCCTGGGTGTTGCCATGGCAATGGGAAACTGACATGGCCCGCTGGTGGGCGCTGATGGAAAGCTGCTTCCGCTCGTCCCTGTCTTAGCCAGTCCTCAATTTTGTCCGGTGGCCGAAACCCGCCCTCAGAGTCGAGTCCCGCCTCCTACCTCACTCTCAGCTTGAGTTTCTAATGTTTAAGTTACACGGTTCTTTTTTCCCCTTCCTTTTTGTGGAGGATGGGTTCTAGCTATATTGCCCAGGCAGGTCTGAACTCCTGGGCTCAGGATATCTGCCCGCCTCTGTCTCTCTAATAGAGAGCTGGAATTCCAGGCGTGAGCCACTGCGCCCGGCGAGTTTCTAATGTTTGAAAGGGAATTTTGTGCTCAAAATCAGTATCTTTGAGTTTGAATTTATTTCCAGGTGATTAAAACTTTAAATTTTTAAAAAAATCTAATTTTTTCCTTTTAAGCTTTCGGGTCCAACTTCTACAGTTTGTTATCTAGTTATATATTTAATAATTTGGGGCCGGGCGCAGTGGCTCACGCCTGTAATCCCAGCACTTTGGGAAGCCGGGGCTGGGGAAATGCCTGAGCTCAGGAGTTCGAGACCAGCCTGGGCAACACGGTGAAACTCTGTCTCTACTTAAATACAAAAGAATTAGCTGGGCATGGCGGCGTGTGCCTGTAATCTCAACTACTCAGGAGGCTAAATCGGAAGAATTGCTTGAACCCTGGCGGCGGAGGTTGCAGTGAGCTGAGATTGAGCCACTGTACTCCAGCCTGGGCAACAAAGAGAGACTCCGTCTCCAAAATAATAATAATAATACTTTGGGTATAAAAATAAGAATAATCACTTTCACGTATTGTTTTTTAATTACCTCACAGTTTTGAGAAGTTAAATTTGCCTAAGCAATGAACACTTGATTGATTACATTTCTAAACACTTCCAAAACCTTACAGGGCAGACGTGGAACTCTAATAAATAATATCTTTCTACAGATTAAAACAACTCTTGCAAACCGAATAAACCAAATTTACAAATGTAGTAATTCAGGTTCTTTTTTTTTTTTTTTTTTTTTGAGATGGAATAGTTTTGCTCTTCACCCAGGCTGGAGTGCAGTGGTGTGATCTCAGCTCACTGCAACCTCGGCCTCTGGGGTTCAAGCAATTCTCCTGCCTCAGCCTCCTAAGTAGCTGGGACTATAGGCACACACCACCATGCCTCGCTAATATTTGTATTTTTAGTAGAGACAGGGTTTCATGATGTTGGCCAAGCTGGTCTCGAACTCCTGACCTCAAGTGATCCGCCCTACTTGGCCTCCCAAAGTTCTGGGATTACAGGTGTAAGCCAGTGCACCCCACCCTAATTCAGGTTCTTTTAAATTTTGCAATAGTGCTACGTTTACAAACTTAATCAACTTCCTTAAGCCTTTCAACATAAAATCACCCCCTAAAAATTATGCATTTAAGTTGAAAAAAAAAAACAAACAACAGCTGGGTCCCTGATTTGATGGAGAATAAAAACCAAAACCAAAACAAACAGCTAGGAGGCAGAAGGTGCAGTGAGCTGAGATCCCACCACTGCACTCCAGCCTGGGTGACAGAGCAAAACTATTCCATCTCAAAAAAAATAAAAAAGAACCTGAATGACTACCTTTGTAAATTTGGTTTACTCGGTTTACAAGAGTTGTTTTAATGCATAGGGATGGTGGTGCATGCCTGTAGTCCCAGCTACACAGCAGGCCTAGGTGAGAGGATCACTTAAGCCCAGGTAGTAGAGGCTACAGTGAGCCATGTTCTCACCATTGCATTTCGGCCTGGGTAACAGAGCAAGACTCTGCGTCTTTTTTTTTTTTTGAGATGGAGTCTCCCTCTGTCACACAGGCTAGAGTGCAGTGGTGATATCTTGGCTCACTGAAGCCTCTGACTTCCGGATTCTCCTGCCTCACCCTCCCCAGTAGCTGGGATTACAGGCTCCCACCACCACGCCTGGCTAATTTTTGTATGTTTGGTAGAGATGGGGCTTCACCATATTGACCAGGCTGGTCTCGAACTCCTAACCTTGTGATCCACCTGCCTTGGCCTCCCTAAGAGTTGGGATTACAGGTGTGAGCCACCATGCCCGGCCCAACCCTGTCTCGTAAAAAAAAAAACTGAAGTTACAAGGCAAATCTGACAGATTCTCTAACGTGACAGATTGAAGAATGTTACATTCTCTTAAAAGTTAGGGACGTTTAAAATATGCAATACAAAACCAATGACTTTTAACACTAAATTATAAATAGTATGGGTTTGATTATCTTATCATTTCCATATTATTTCTTTACTCTCAAGGATGCAAAGTCAACGATCCCACTCTGAACAGTCTGATCATGCCAGGTGGACTGAGGATTTCCACATTAAAAATAAATGAAGACTGAGATTTAGGGATTAGCTATTCAAGGCTGAGATTTGGGACCAGGTTCTTCTTTTTTTTGTTGTTTTTTTGAGACAGAGTGTCTCACTCTGTCACCCAGGCTGGAGTGCCGTGTTGCAATCTGGGCTCACTGCAACTTCCGCCTCCCAGGTTCAAGAATTCTCCTTCCTCAGCCTTCTGAGTAGCTGGGATGACAGGCAAGCAGCACCACACCCAGCTAATTTTTGTATTTATTTTTTTAGTAGAGATGGGGGTTCACCATATTGGCCAGGCTAGTCTCGAACTCCTGACCTCGGATTCCGCCCACCTCGGCCTCCCAAAGTGCTGGGATTACAGGTGTGAGCCATGATGCTTGGCCCAGGTTGCTCCTTTTCTTGTAGTTGAGCCTGTCGTTTTATCAGGAGCAGTTCCCAAGCTCACCCCTTCCCATGGGAATTTGCTTTATAATTCAGTTTGTCTAATTGTTCGCTCATGATAAGGATTAAGTGAAGCCTTTTTGGCAAGGATGCTCCAAGAGGGATGATGTGCGCTTCCCAGTGCATCGCAGCAGGAGCACATCACGGCTTTTGGCCTCATTACTGGTGTGCCAAGCTTGATCGCTTAGTTAATGTGGTGTCTGCCAGAGCGCTCCACCTTTTCACTTTGTAATTTATCAAAGACAGGTTTTTATGTGCTCTTTTTTAGTCTTTTCATAGACTCTCTTGTCTAGCAGAGACAATTATAAAGCACATAATTTGAGTATGCCCTCCCTGGATTCTACAACCACACAGATGCTAATGCCACCATTTCTCCATCCAGCTTAAACTCCTGTTTCATCCAGCATGAAAAGGTACATTGGTGGATTTCATGGAGACTCTTCAAGGCTGGATAGATAGTTCTCCCATGGTGATTCAAAAATCTCTCCCCACAACCCCCAGTTCATGTTCTGGTGAATCCCAGATCATATTGGTACAGTGATATCTTTAGTTCTGTCTTGTAAGTGGGTTTCTTGCATAAAAACACAAGCATCTGAGGTTACAACCACTATAATACTGGGGTCAGAGTATCACTTTGTTTTTTTTTTTTTTTTTTAGACAGAGTCTCACTGTGTTGTCCAGGCTGGAGTGCAGTGGTACGATCTCAGCTCACTGCAACTTCCACCTCCCAGGTTCAAGCAGTTTCCCAGCTTCAGCCTCCCGAGTAGCTGGGATTACAGGCACACACCACTGCGTCCTACTCATCTTTGTATTTTTCAGTAGAGATGGGGTTTCACCTGTTGGCCAGGCTAGTCTCGAACTCCTGACCTCAGTTGATCCACCTGCCTCAGCCTCCCAAAGTGCTGGGATTGCAGGCGTGAGCCATCGCATCCGGCCAGAGTATCACTTAGCAGGAATATTGACCACCATTTCCCAGTCTTCTTTCTTCACATCGTTAGTTTCTAATTATTGAAAACATATCTACTGTATCAGAAAGGAGTCTTACGCACTGTATAAAATGTTATTACCAAAAGCTGCAACCCAAGTAAAGGACCTGCTAATCTGCTCATGGCCATGGCTTTAGACCTTGGAAAGTGACATGAAAGAGGCTCAGTGTTATCACATAACTGCAGTGTGGACCAGCAACTGCTGTGTACAGGCAGTCTGTTCATCCTCCTCAGTGTCATATTTCCTGTTGTCTTCTGATTGAGTTATCTTCCTACACTCTCCTCCAGTTGATGATAGTAGTCTTCACAGCAAACCAAAGATGGCTTTATGTGGACAGGAAGCATCAGGGGCTTTGGAAATTTTGCTGTACATTGGACCAGTAAAAGTAATTCCAAGTCTGAAGACAGCTTGACTTTGGCTTGTTTTTACTGATTCCTATTTATGTTTTTCAGAAAGAGCTACTTGATCACCAGCTCTAGAGGGGTTATCAAGAGTTACAGTTGTCCAATCTTATGCAGATTGGCTGGTGGGCTGCAAAGCTTTTGAACTTTTTGAACCGGGAGTTGTACAAACAGAAAAGTGAAGAATACAAGGCTCCGGCCAGATGCAGTTGCTCACGCCTGTAATCCAGCATGTTGGGAGGCTGAGATGGGAGGATCACTTGAGGCCAGAAGTTCGAGACCAGCCTGGCCAACATGTTGAAACCCCCATCTCTACTAAAAATACAAAAATTAGCTGGGCATGATGGTACACGCCTGTAGTCCTAGCTACTTGGGCGGCTGAGGCAGGAGAATGGCTTGAACCTGGGAGGTGGAGGTTGTAGTGAGCTGAAATCGTGCCACTGCACTCCAGCCTGGGTGACAGAGTGAGACTGTCTCAAAACAAAAAACAAACAAAAAAAGGCTCTTCCGAAGATGCTTTAATGAAAATAATCATTTCTTAGTCACCCCAAAAGCACCAGCTTTGATGTGGTTGAGAACTCAAACCAAATATTGTGAAGGTGTAACTGTTGACCTCTAGCCACAGCTCAGTTGTTTGGCACACTGTCTTGATTTCCTACAGGTGACTTGTCCCTACTGAGGACACCTATCAGTAGGTCAGGTAGCAGCTTTGTGAGACCTTCCTGCTGGTACCCAGAAGTGAACTTGTTGTGCCCACTAATTTTTTAGCATTTTAATTCCTCACAACAGAAGACACTGGCAGAGCTCAACAATTCCCTGTATTTATTTATTTTGGAGACAAGATCTTGTTCTATCACCCAGGCTGAAGTGCAGTGGCACGATCATGACGCACTGCAGCCTTCACCTCCCGGGTTTGAGGGATCCTCCCACCTCAGCCTCCTGAATCGCTGGGACTACAGGTGCAAGCCACCATGCCCTACTAATTTTTACAAATTAGTTTTAGTAGAGATGAGGTCAGGCTGGTCTTGAACTCCAGGGCTCAAGCCATCCTGCTTTGGCCTCCCAAAGTGCTGGGATTTCAGGCATGAGCCACGCACCTGGACTACTTTTTAACTCACTGCAACCTCCTCCTCCCTGGTTCAAGCAATTCTCCTGCCTCAGCCTCCTGAGTAGCTGAGACTACATGTGCGTGCCATCACATCCAGCTAAGTTTTTGTATTTTAGTAGAGACGAGGTTTTACCACGTTAGCCAGACTGGTTTCCTGAGCTCAGGCAATCTGCCTGCTTCAGTCTCCCAAAGTGCTAGGATTATAGGTGTGAACCACTGCGCCTGGCCCACAAAACTGTTCTACAATGCTGTCATTTATTGCTAAGTTACTGTGCATGCATGTTATTTTTATGTGTAAAGTGACAACACATGAGATTCCCTAGATCTGTGTCTGTTTTCTCTAGTTCACCTATAAACATGACCCGAAACAATAACGTCACAAAAACCACTTTATGACAAGGGTATTCAATGCCTTCAACGGTAAACACTATCAGCAGGGTACTGCTGTTTGCTTAACTTTTTTTTTTGAGATGGAGTCTTGCTCTGTCACCCAGGTTGGAGTGCAGTGGTTCGATCTTGGCTCACTGCAACCTCTGCCTCATGAGTTTAAGTGATTTTCCTGCCTCAGCCTCCCGAGTAGCTGAAATTACAGGTGTGCGCCACCATGTCCAGCTAGTTTTTGTATTTTTAGTAGAGAGGGGGTTTCTCCTTGTTGGTCAGGCTGGTCTTGAACTCCTGACCTCAGGTGATCCACCCACCTCGGCCTCCCAAAGTGCTGGGATTACAGGTGTGAGCCACCATGCTCGGCCTTCTGCTTCTTATGATGGACATGTCTGTATTCTATTAATAGTTTTAGGACCATATTGGAAAAGTCAGTCTTTCTAATGAAAGAGGATCAAGCGAACAATTTCTTTTTTTTTTTTTGAAAGAAAGAAAAAGAAAAGGAGAAAGAAAGAAAAAGCAAAAGAAAGAAAAAAAAGAATGAAAGAGAAAGAAAGAGGAAGAGAAAGAGGGAGAGAGAATGGGATTCTTGTTTTATTGCCCAGGTTAGAATGCAGTCTAAAAATGGGTATTAAAAACCTCTTTTATGCCAATAATTGTGCTTAACAATGGAGATGAAAATAACAAGCAGCCAACCAATATTTTATTTAAACCTGTGAAATGCTATGCAATTGCTGAGGAGTGATTTACTTCCAATTATGTGGTCACTTTTAAAATAGGTGTAATGTGATACTGAGAAAAATGTTTGTTTTGTGGATTTGGGGAGGAGAGTTCTGTAAATATTTGTTAAGTTTACTTGTTCCAGGTCTGAGTTCAAGTCCTGGATATCCTTGTTAATTTTCTATCTCGTTGATCTGTCTATATTGACAGTGTAATGTTAAAGTCTCCCACTATTATTGTGTGGGAGTCTAAGTCTCTTTGTAAGTCATTAAGAACTTGCCCTATGTATCTGGGTGCTCCTGTAATGGGTGCGTATATATTTAGGATCATTAGCTCTTCTTGTTGCATTGATCCTTTCACCACCATGTAATGTCCCTCTTTGTTTCTTATGTTCTTTGT
>PVKP010045403.1:0-16169 GCA_004027715.1 Plecturocebus donacophilus | reverse complement strand
GAGTGAGAACATGTGGTGTTTGGTTTTCTGCTCTTGTGTCAGTTTGCTGAGAATGATGGTTTCCAGATTCATCCATGTACCTACAAAGGACATGAACTCATCCTTTTTTATGGCTGCATAGTATTCTGTGGTATATATGTGCCACATTTTCTTTATCCAGTCTATCATTGATGGGCATTTGGGTTGGTCCCAAGTCTTTGCTATTGTAAACAGTGCCACAATGAACACATGTGTGCATGTGTCTTTATAATAGAGTGATTTATAATCCTTTGGGTATATACCCAGTAATGGGATTGCTGGGTCAAATGGTATTTCTATTTCTAGATCCTTGAGGAATTGCCACACTGTCTTCCACAATGGTTGAACTAATTTACACTCCCACCAACAGTGTAAAAGTGTTCCTATTTCTCCACATCCTCTCCAGCATCTGTTGTCTCCAGATTTTTTAATGATTGCCATTCTAACTGGTATCAGATGGTATCTCAATGTGGTTTTGATTTGCATTTCTCTAATGATCAGTGATGACGAGCATTTTTTCATATGTTTGTTGGCCGCATAAATGTCTTCTTTTGAAAAGTATCTGTTCATATCCTTCACCCACTTTTCGATGGGGTTGTTTTTTTTTTTTTTTCTTATAAATTTGTTTTAGTTCTTTGTAGATTCTGGATATCAGTCCTTTGTCAGATGGGTAGCTTGCAAACATTTTTCCATTCCATTCTGTTGGTTGCTGGTTCACTCTAATGATAGTTCCTTTTGCTTTTAAGTTTAATTAGATCCCATTTGTCTGTTTTGACTTTTGTTGCCATTGCTTTTGGTGTTTTAGTTATGAAGTCCTTGCCTATGCTATGTCCTGAATGGTATTGCCTAGGTTTTCTTCTAGGGTTTTTATGGTGTTAGGTCTTATGTTTAAATCTTTAATCCATCTGGAGTTAATTTTTGTATAAGGTGTAAGGAAGGGGTCCAGTTTCTGCTTTCTGCACATGGCTAGCCAGTTTTCCCAACACCATTTATTAAACAGGGACTCCTTTCCCCGTTGCTTGTTTTTGTCAGGTTGGTCAAAGATCAGATGGATGTAGGTGTTTGGCGTTACTTCCAATGCCTCTGTTCTGTTCCGTTGGTCTGTATCTCTGTTTTGGTACCAGTACCATGCTATTTTGATTACTATAGACTTGTAGTATAGTTTGAAGTCAGGGAGTGTGATGCCTCCAGCTTTTTCTTTTTGCTTAGAATTGTCCATGCTTCAGAGTGGAATTGAAAAAAAAAAAAAAAAAAAGAAAGAAAAGGATTGCCTTGGCTATGTGGGCTGTTTTTTGGTTCCATATGAATTTTAATGTGGTTTTTTCCAGTTATGTGAAGAAGATCAATGGTAGCTTGATGGGGATAGCATTGAATCTATAAATTAGAGATGAGGGCTCACTATGTTGCTCAGGTTGGTTTCGAACTCCTGGCCTCAAGCAATCTTCCTGCCTTGGCCTTCCAAAGTGCTAGGATTATAGATGTGAGTCACCACTCCCGGCCTCTGTTTCTTGCATAGAGTCTTCATACATGCTCTTTCCTTTGCTTGGAATGCTCTTCCTACTCCCATCCTCCCTTTACCTTGCTCATTCCCATTTAATCTTCTGATCTGAATTCAAACATCACTTCCTTCATGAAGCCTCGTAGATGGACACACTAGACGGCTAGACTAAGTCAAATCTGTCCCCATCCCACCCCATCACCATTATAGGTTCTCAGGGCACCATGAGGATCTCCTAGGTGCTCTTATTGCAGTTTTATTTTTGCATTTATGTGTGTGCTATTGATTGTTATCTGTCTTCCCCATTAGACTGTAAGCTCCATGAAGGCAGGGACCAAGTCTGCTTTTGCTCACTGTTAATCTCCAGCACTTAGTCTAAGACTTGACACACCATAGGTACTGAGTAAATATTTGTGGGATTAATGAATCAAATAGTGACCTTTGTGTGTAGGCAGTGCATAAAACTATGCAAGCTAGTATTTTTCCTTTTGCTTTACCTTCCAGAAAGCTAAAAGTTATATTTAAAGCTTGTGATGGTTAATTTTACATGTCAACTTGACTGGGCTAAGCGGTGCCCAGAAATAGGATGTGTCTGTGAACATGTTTCTGGAAGAGATCAGCACTTGAACTGGCAGATTGAGTAAAGCAGATGGCCTTCCCCAATGTGGGTATCATCTGATCTATTGAGGGCTTGAATAGAACAAAAAAACAGAAGAAGCTGGGCCCAGTGACTTATGCCTATAATCCCAGCACTTTGGGAGGCTGAGGCAGGAGGATCACGAGCTCAGGAGTTCGAGACCAGCCTGGCTAACATAGTGAAACCCTGTCTCTACTAAAAATACAAAAAATTAGCCAGGTATGGTGGTGGGCACCTGTAATCCCAGCTTCTTGGGAGCCGGAGGCAGGAGAATTGCTTGGATGTAGGAGGTGGAGGTTGCAGTGAGCCAAGATCATGCCATTGCACTCCAGCCCAGGGGACAGAGCAAGACTCTGTCTCGAAAAAAAAAAATTAGCTGGGCATGGTGGCAGGTGCCTGCAGTTCCAGCTACTTGGGAGTCTGAGGCAGGAGGAGTTCTTGAGCTCATAAGCCCAGGACTTTGAGGTTGCAGTGAGCTATGATTGTGCCACTGCACTCCAGCCTCAGGGACAGAGTAAGACCCCATCTCTAAAAAAAAATGTCGAGGAAGATTGAGTTACTTTTCTCTCCCTGATTGTTAAGCTGGCATCTCTCTTCTCCTCTCCTTGGGCTCTTTTTTTTTTTTTTTTTTTTAAGACAGAATCTGGTTCTATGGCACCCAGGCTGGAGTGCAGTGGCACGATCTCAGCTCACTGCAACCTCTGCCTCCTGGGTTCAAGTGATTCTCCTGCCTCAGCCTCCCGAGTAGCTGGAATTATAGGCACCAGCCACCACTCCCAGCTACTTTTTGTATTTTTAGTAGAGATGGGGTTTCACCATGTTGGCCAGGCCAATCTCAAACTCCCGACCTCAGGTGATCCACCCGCCTTGGTCTCCCAAATTGCTGGGATTGCAGGCATGAGCCACCTCGCCCAGCCTCCTTGGACTCTTGGACTGGCACTTACACCATCAGATCCCCTGATTCTCAGGTCTTTGGATTTGAACTGAAATTTTGTGCCCCTGGCTTTCCTGGTTTCCAGTTTGCAGATGATAAATTGTGGGGGTTCTCAGATTCCATAATCATGTGGGCCAATTCTTTATAATAAATATCATATATGTTAATATAAGTCTATAAAATTAATATACATATATTCTGTTTCTCTGGAGACTCCAGTGTAATACAAAGCTGTATCATAGCAATTATATCAACCCACTAGAAATAGCATATTTGAATTCTCTCTTTTGATCCTGATGTACCCATAAAATCTGTTCTGGAATGAGATGGCTGTGTGTGTGTGTGTGTGTGTGCATGTGCACGTGGGTGTGCACAAGTATCTATGTGTACACAGTGTATAGGTACAAAGAGAAATCAGTACATAAATGTAAAGTATTGAGAGCTTGATATAAAATAGATACCTCATCTTGATCGATGACTAATGGTGGTGATGGTGAAGCCAATATCTCACCAAGGTGTCATTACCATCTTTTTCTATCTGTGTCTTCTTATTTCAGTCCTCTCACAGTCTCTGTGACTTGTCTGTGGAGGACTGTGAGACCACTGAGTAGAGACCTTGTTTCTCTCGATTCTCTACCATATCTATGGGTTGTTGATCAGTATTACTCAACTTGCAGAACTCAATGTCTTTTTAAAACTTTTTTTTTTTTTTTTTTTAAAGATGGGGTTTCACCATATTGATCAGGCTGGTCTCGAACTCCTGATCTCAGGTGATCCGCCCACCTCAGCCTCCCAAAGTGCTGGGATTACAGGCGTGAGCCACCGCGCCCGGCTTAAAACTTTTTTTCTTATGAAATGTAACATACATTCCGAAGAGTTCCTAAAGCATAAAGCTACAGCATAATCAATATTTATAAAGCAAACCCTCATGTAAAGACCACCAAGAAGTAGAACATTTATTTATTCTCTGTACTGCACCTCGGATACTGCCTTATGATGTATTTGGTATTTGCTATTTGACTGTATGGGTGTGTGTGCGTGTGTGTGTAGTCTCCCCAGTTAGACAGCAAGCTCTTTGAGAACAAAACTGTATTTTTTCTGGATATACCCCACCATTCCTTTTTTAGATTCAGGGGGTACATGTGTAGGTTTGCTACATGGGAGTGTTGTATGAGAAAATAGACTTTATATTTCTTTTTTTTTTTGGTTTGTATTTTTGAGATGGAGTCTCACTCTGTCACCCAGGCTGGAGTGCAGTGGTGTCATCTCAGCTCACTGCAACCTCCATCCTCCCCCTCCCACTGGGTTCAAGAGATTCTCCTGCCTCAGCCTCCTGAATAGCTGAGATTACAGGCACCCGCCATCACACCTGGCTAATTTTTGTATTTTTAGTAGAGATGGAGTTTCACTGTGTTGGCCAGGTTGGTCTTGAACTCCTGACTTCAGGTGATCTGCCCACCTTGGCCTCCCAAAATGCCTGGATTATAGGCGTGAGCCCCAGGCCCGGCCTAGATTTTATATTTCTTTTTTGTTTTTTGTGATAGAGTTTCACTCTTGTTGCCCAGGGTGGAGTGCAATGGTGCAATCTTGGCTCACTGCAGCCTCTGCTTCCCAGATTCAAGCAATTCTCCTGCCTCAGCCACCCGAGTAGCTGGGATTACAGGAATGCGCTACCATGTCCAGCTAATTTTGTATTTTTAGTAGAGACAGGGTTTCTCCATGTTGGTTAGGCTGGTCTTGAACTCCTGACCTCAGGTGATCTGCCCACCTCGGCCTCTCAAAGTTTTGGGATTACAGGTGTGAGCCACCGCACCCAGCCTAGACTGTATATTTCTTTATACATCCCACAGTGCCTAGTGCAGGGTCCTAGATATGGCAGATGCTCAATACCTTTCACAAGATCATACTCTATGGCTCTGGGAAGACTGCTGAAGACTAATTTTAGCAAACAAGAATTGTTTGAGGAAATACAAAATTACATCATTTGCCTCAATCAGTGTGTACAAACCAGGGTAACTGGTTTGTCATGATGTGGGTGGGAAGCCCAGCCTTCTCTTGAGTTCTGGGTCTTGCCTGGCTGAGGACTATTGCAGTACCCTGCTAACTAAGACTAGAGAGTCTTACCCTCTCTCAACCAGTTTTTCATGTGGTGACTTAAGTGATCTGTAGAAACATAGATCTCACTCTATCATGCCACTGCTCAATAACCATTCATACAGTAGCTCTCCAAGTTTGATGTGCCTCAGAGCCACCTGGAGTGCTTGGTACAAATCCACATTTTTTCTCCCATACAGAGATTCTGATTCAGCAGATCTGGGCAGGCTCTAGGCCCCTGCACCTGTTAGAAACACTACAGGCGATTCTGATGCAGCTGGTTGGGTACCACCCATTAAGAAACAGGGCTTTGGCTGGGCGTGGTGGCTCACGCCTGTAATCCCAGCACTTTGGGAGGCCGAGGTGGGTGAATCATGAGGTCAGGAGATCAAGACCATCCTGGCCAACATGGTGAAACCCCATCTCTACTAAAATACAAAAAAGTAGCCAGGCATGGTGGCACATGCCTGTAGTCCCAGCTACTCAGGAGGCTGAGGCAGGGGAATTGCTTGAACTGGGAGGCGGAGGTTGTAGTGAGCCAAGATCACGCCACTGCACTCCAGCTTGGAGACAGACTCTATCTCAATAAAAAAAGAAAGAAAGAAAGAAAAAGAAACAGGGCTTCAAAGGCTCTTTTATTCCCTACATGTTGAAACTTCAGCATCCTTAGGCCACAAGGCCTTTAATGGGTAGCCCTTTTTCCTTACCACTCCACTCTCATGTCCCTGTCACCAGCATTTCTTGCTTGAACTGCTACAGCAGTGTCCTCACTCCCCAGTCTTGCATGTTTTTCTTTTTTAGAGATAGGGTCTCACTCTGTCACCCAGGCAGTGCAGTGGTGCAGTCATAGATCACTGCAGCCTCGAACGTCTGAACTCAAGTGATCCTCCTGCCTCAGCCTCCCAAAGTGCTGGTATTATAGGCATGAGCCACTGCACCTGGTCCCTAACTGCTTCAATTGACTTCTGCTCCAATCTTATTTCCCAAGCTGGAGCCAGAGTGACCTTTCAAAATTGCAAATATGGGCCACATGTGGTGGCTCATGCCTGTCATCCCAGCACATTGGGAGACCGACGCAGACAGATCACCTGAGGTCAGGAGTTCGAGACCAGCCTGGTCAACTTGGTGAAACCCCATCTCTACTAAAAATACAAAAATTAGCTGGATGTGGTGGCATGCGCCTGTAGTCCCAGCTACGTGGGAGGCTGAGGCAGGAGAATTGCTTGAACCCGGGAGGTGGAGGCTGCAATGAGTGGAGATCGTGTCCCTGTACTCCAACCTGGGCAAGACAGTGAGACTCCATCTCAAAAAAAAATGCAAATATGTTCATGTCACTCCACTGCTCAGATCTCTTCAGTGGCTCCTCACTCTCTAAGGGATAGTGTCTCAAACTGGTTCAGGTGGCACAGCATCTGGATTTGGTGCTGTTCTTTCCAGAATGAAATAAAATAATTGATACATTGAATCACACCATATGAAATAAAACGCTTTTCTTTTTTTTTCTTCTTCTTTTTAGGCAGAGTTTTGCTCTTGTTGCCAAGGCTGGAGTGCAATGGCTCTATCTCAGCTCACTGCAACCTCCGCTTCCCGAGTTCAAGCGATTCTCCTGCCTCAGTCTCCCGAGTAGCTGGGATTACAGGCATGCACCACCATGCCCAGTTAATTTTGTATTTTTAGTAGAGGCGAGATTTCTCCACGTTGGTCAGGCTGGTCTCAAACTCCTGACCTCAGGTGATCTGTCTGCCTCGACCTCCCAAAGTGTTGGGATTACAGGCATGAGCCACTGCACCCAGTCGTTAATAAAATGCTTTTCAAAAGAACACTTCTGCTAGCTGAAAATATGTCTACAATATGGGTGTGCAATGTATAATCATAGCCACAAGTACAGATGTCTGGGAAAAATAAACTGTTGAATTAAGCATGATCAGTACTGCGATTCTCTGTTTCATATTAGTTGGCAACTTGTTTATTCATTTTGTTGCTTGCTAGCAGATAAGCAGGAGCAACTGTCAAAGATGTAGGAAAATTTATGGTTAAAAAAACTTAGAGAAATTTCTACCCATTAACTGATTTTTTTTTCACTTTGAGCGACCCATTTACATCGGGCATAGTTCCAGGCATTGTCTGGAGACCAGAGCTTAAGAACCCTACTCTGGAGCTTGAGAACCCTACTCTGGAGTTTGAGAACCTTTATTCTGGAGCTTGAGAACCCTACTCTGGAGCTTGAGAACCTCTACTCTGGAGCAAAAAGTGTAAGCAACTTGGTATGACCAACATGACCCTTCCAGATCCGGCCCCATCTTATCTTCCAGTCTCATTTATAGTCACTGTTTCCTCCTCCTACCACTCCCTCTGGCCAAGACTTAAAATTCCTGAAATGCTCTCTGCCCTTTCTGGTTTTACTCTGCTATTCTCTCTTCTGTCCCTCTTGACTCCCAGATAAAGCACCACTCACTCTTCAAGATTCAATCCAAATGGCTCTTCTTTGAGGTACCTTCCCTCACCTCTCTGGGTCTCTTCCTTCCCAGGGTGTTGATCCTGACTGATTATATCACTTATCACATTACTGGTTGTTTGTGAAGCTATCTGTCAACTATCCTGGGAGTGCCTTAAGGTGAAGGTAAGAGTTCTTGTCACCCATTCTTTCTTGAGTCCTCTGGCACTTAGCAATTGGCAGCTGAGATTCAGTGAATATTTGTGGAATGAAAGAGAATTGCAAAGGAAGTGTATTAGTCATTTTCATACTGCTATAAAGAACACTCGGAGCCTGGGTAATTTATAAAGGAAAGAGGTTTAATGCAGTTCAGCATGGCTGGGGAAACCTCAGGAAACTTACGATCATG
Organism: Plecturocebus donacophilus; assembly: GCA_004027715.1. Classification (NCBI taxonomy): domain Eukaryota; kingdom Metazoa; phylum Chordata; class Mammalia; order Primates; family Pitheciidae; genus Plecturocebus; species Plecturocebus donacophilus. The sequence continues at coordinate 8,145 of PVKP010045403.1, read as the reverse complement.
GCAAAAAGCAAAGAGGAAGCAAGGCACATTCTTTACAAGGCATCAGGAAGGAGAAGGGCCAAGCGAAGGGGGAAGAGTCCCTTATAAAACCATCAGATCTAGCCGGGCACAATGGCTCACACCTATAATCCCAGCACTTTGAGAGGCTGAGGCGGGCGGATCACTTGAGGTCAGGAGTTCGAGACTGGCCTGGCCAACATGGTGAAACACTGTTTCTACTAAAAATACAAAAATCAGCTGGGCATGGTGATGCTCATCTGTAATCCCAGCTACTTGGGAGGCTGAGGCATGAGAATTCCTCGAACCCAGGAGGTGGAGTTTGCAGTGAGCCAAGATTGTGCCACGCCACTCCATCCTGGGTGACAGGGTAAGACTCTGTCTCAAAAACAAAAACAAAAATGGCCAGGCACGGCGGCTCACACCTGTAATCCCAGCATTTTGGGAGGCTGAGGCGGGTGGATCATGAGGTCAGGAGTTCGAGACCAGCCTGCAACAAGGTGAAACCCCGTCTCTACTAAAAATACAAAAATTAGCCAGGCATGGTGGCAGATGCCTGTAATTCCAGCTACTGGGGAAACTGAGGCAGGGAATTGCTTAAACCCGGGAGGCGGAGGTTGCAGTGAGCCAAGACTGTGCCACTACACTCCAGCCTGGGCAACAGAGTGAGACTCTGTCTCAAAAAAAAAAAAAATCAAAACAAAAACAAAACAAAACGCCATCAGATCTCGGAGAACTCACTCAGTGTCACGAGAATAGCATGGGGGAACCCACCTCATGATTCAATTGTCTCCACCTGGTCTCTCCCTACCTCTGCCTGGTCTCTCCCTTGACACAAAGGGATTATGGGGATTATGGGGATTACAACTCAAGATGAGATTTGGGTGGGACACAAAGCCTAACACCATATCAGGAGGCAAAGTCTATCCTTCTAACTCTTCTAGTGAGCTATCTCCTGCTGGGTTCCCTTCTGCTCCTTTTTTGGCGCCCCCTTTCTCATACCCTCACTCCACCCACCACAGAAATCCAACAGGATCTACAGTTATCGGCAATGGCCCAGACTTTAAAAGTTTCCTTCAATATTCTCCCAAACCCTAGCAGTCCTGTATCCCATCCCATCGGGGCTAGATTTTCAAGATAAACCAGTGGCCTTCAAACTTTAGCATAAATCAGAATCCCCAGGAGCACTTGTTAAAACAGATTCCTGGTTCCCATTCTAGAAGTTCTGATTCAGTAGGTCTAGGGTGGAGCCTGAGAAGTTGCATTTTTTCTGACTTCTCATGTGCTGCTGAAGCTGCAAAGGCCACATTTTAAGAACCTCTGGAAAGAAAGTAATGCAAAACCAGGGGCAACAGGTGATTTATGCTGGAATGATGAAAGGAATCCTTAGTTCATTTTGACTCAGCCTCTTCATAGAGTTTCTGATTCAATTGGCACTGTCTGGATTTGGTGACTCCCAGATCATTTTCCCTCTGCTTCACCTTGTCTTCCTCCTCCAACTTTCTTTCTTTTTTTTGAGATGGAGTCTTGCTGTTACTCAGGTTGAAGTGCAGTGGCGCAATCTCGGCTCACTGCAACCTCCACCTCCCAGGTTCAAGCAATTCTCCTGCCTCAAGTAGCTGGGGTTACAGGCACTTGCCACTACACCTGGCTAATTTTTGTATTTTTAGTAGAGACGGGGTTTCACCATGTTGGCCAGGCTGGTCTTGAACCCCTGAGCTCAGGTGATCCACCTGCCTTGGCCTCCCTAAGAGCTGGGATTACAGGTGTGAGCCACCACGCCCAGCCCCTCCTCCAACTTTCTGATCTTACTTTTCAGATGTTTCTCAGGGCATCTCTATTTAAAACTGACCCTACAGTCTTTCTTGTTCTCCTGTCACAAAGCCAGTTTCAGGACAGAGCCCTTTCCTGAGCTCTTAGCTCCATTTCAGTGCCCTCTTCTCCCTCCCTGCCCCTGAGTTGCTTGCCGCTCTTCTATCCAGTATTAGCACCCCCCACTTCAGCAGTCAGTGACCTTCGGAAAGCTGGGCTCCCATTAGGGACCACTCCTATCTAGCAGGGGTAGCCATTTCTGCTCCCAGCCAGTGGAGTCTGGCTCTGCAAACATTGGCATGCTAAAGACGGTCACCTACTCCCCCCTGGGAAGTTTCTGTTTGCTCCAGCTTCTTTAAGGACATGGAAATACTGAAGCCACCTCATTTACATGCCTCTATTCATTCCTTTACTCAACAAACATTGATTGAATACCTGCCAGACACCATGCTGGGCCCAAGGGACGCCACAAGGACACATCAAACATGAACACATACATGTTTATGGCAGCGCCTGGGAGTCCCAAGTGATTCTTCATAAAGGAGATCGTTTGGCTTCACTCATCAACGAGGACAGACACTCAAGGAAGAAAAGCCACGAACTGACCACTCATGAGACCTCTTGCCTTCTCAGCCCTTCCATCTCCCCTGTTCCTGGGAAAGTGACCAGGGACAAAGACTGAAAGGCATGATTCCAGAGAGTTTCCAAACCTCTTTATTGAAATGAGTGTTATGATTCACACTTCTCAGTCGTTAGCTCACTGCACTGAGTGAGGTAAGGAACGTAAAGCTAGAACACAGTGAGCTAACACCTCTCTTTCTCTCTCTCTCTTTTTTTTCTTTTGAGACAGAGTCTCGCTCTGTCGCCCAGGCTCGACTGCAGTGGCGTGATCTTGGCTCACTGCAACCTCCGTCTCCTGGGTTCAAGTGATTCTCCTGCCTCAGCCTCCAGAGTAGCTGAGAATACAGGCACGTGACACCATGCCTGGCAATTTTTTTTTTTTTTTTGTATTTTTAGTAGAGACGGGATTTCACTGTGTTAGCCAGGATGGCCTCGATCTCCTGACCTCATGATCCACCTGCCTCAGCCTCCCAAAGTGCTGGGATTACAGGCGTGAGCCACCGCACCCGGCCTAAGGTAACACCTCTCTACACATCGAGACACATACACTTACCACACTGAAATACACTGACACACCAACACATGCCAAAACACACACTGACACACTGAAGCACACACTGCCAAACGCACCAACATGCACACACTGCCATACACTGACACACACACTGGCAGACACAACCACAAATGCAAACGCAAATAAAGCCATGCCAACACACACATTGACACACAGACGTACAGACACACAGCCGGCACACACTGACAATACACACGAACACACCAACACATCTACTCACACATCAAGACCAACACGCACACTGACCCACACCCCACCGCAGGAGGCTGGAGGCCCAGGCCCAGGACCGGCTTGTAGCCACAGGGGGCAGGTATCGCAGGAACCAAAGGGTCGCGGGAGGCTTGCATGAAGCACTTGCTTCAGCGCTTTGAGTTCAGGGTTTTGGAAGAGGAGGCCGCAGTGAGGTTCTGGTAGTCTCTAGGGACAGGAAGGCAGAATGGGGCACACAGGTGAGACACCAAGGATTCCGTGCAAAAGTGCCCCCAGCGCTGGGGCGCTAAGTTCGGAGCTCCAGTCCGCCAGGCGTGCTAAGGCGGGCGGGGCAGCGCGAGAGATTCCCGGAGAGCCCCGCAGCCCGCCAGTCCCCGCCCGCTCCGGCAGCCGCTTTCTGCTCTGGCTTCCAAATTCTCCCCCCACCCAAACCCCAAGTCCAGGTCGGGGCTAGCGACCTCGGGCCCTTTCAATCCACCTCGCCCTAGCCTTTGCCAGGGAAGATCCCTGTCCCAGACACCCAGCCTGGAAGCGGACAGTCACCTCCGACTCCCCGTCCCCATCCGGTTGGGGCCCACGCCTCACCGCGGTTCCTCAGACCTGGCCCTGGTTCCCCATGTCACTGCCAACCCAATCCAGGGCTCAGGCTCTGCCCCAAAGCTCCGGAGAGTCTGAAAGACTCCAGCTGCCCCTCTTCCTTGCCACCGCCATCGCCCTGTGGCCTTCGCCTTCTGTCACGCAACTCCCGCGCTGAGACCTGATTGTGCCAGGCTCTTCCCCTTTAGGCCGCTCCTGGGTCTCCGGCACAATGAAGGCACACAGTGGCGCTCCGTGAATACTTGGCTCTTCATGACGGTCCTTCCTGGTACCCCCTCACTGCGTCTCTTCTTTCTTCTCCCCGCTCCCCACGCACGCATCCGAATCTTCTCCCTCCGCTTAATGGAGCGCCTCCCGGCTGCTGCGAGGCCCCACACTCCGCCTGGGATGCGTTTGCTGAGTCCTTGTTTTCCAGGCGCACAGGGTATATAAAGGGCTTCCAGAGAGCATGTGGGAAGCTCCATCCAGCGGGTGGAACCAAGTGCCAGGCATGCTATTCTTTGGCCACTCCATTTTCTTTCTCTCTTTCCTTTCTTCCTTCCCTTCCTTCTTTCTTTCTTTTCTTTTGATGGAGTCTCACTTTGTCGCCAGGCTGGAGGGCAATGTCGCGATCTCGGCTCACTGCAACCTCCGCCTTCCGGGTTCAAGCGATTCTCTTGCCTCAGCCTCCCAAGTAGCTGGGATTACAGGTGACCGCCACAACGCCCAGCTAATTTTTTGTATTTTTAGTAGAGAGGGGGTTTCTCCATGTTGGCCAGGCTGGTCTCGAACTCCTAACCTCAGGTGATCCGCCTGCCTCAGCCTCCCAAAGCGCTGGGATTACAGGCGTGAGCCATCGCGCCCGGCCTGGCCATTCCATTTTCTTGTCTTCCCTGACTTCTCCAACGCCAGGGCCTCTGGGTCGGGTCCCTTCTTCCTCTCTCTCCCTGGTTCCTACTTTTCCTTTTTCCTCTCTCCTGCCTCCCCCTCAGCTGCTCCAGCCGTGGGCCTCTACGGGGTCATTTCCCATGCCCCATTGGGGCCCCCTCTTTGGCCTGGGTTTCCCCCATTGGCCTGTCACCCCCTCCCCCATCTGGTGTCCCTCTGGCGGGCCCAGGTCCCTCTCCCATACCAGAGAACCCGCCCTTTTGAGGTGTGGAATGTAGTGTTCCTCCCGCTGGGGCCTCCGGCTTGCCAAATCTGCCTGCGTGCTCCAGTTGCAGGGAGCTAGCAAGACGCCAGTCCCGGGAGAGAGGGGAGGGCGCCAGGGCCGGGGAAGTGGAGAGGTGCCCAAGAGAGGACCCGTGGCGCGGAGAGCCAGGAGAAAAAGGAGAGCGGGCGTGCACTCTCCTGCCTTCGGAAGTTCTCTCCTCTGCGTCCTGTTGGCCGCCGAGTCCCGGGCTGAAGGAGGGTCAAGGAGAAATCAGGGGGCGGGACAGAGTGACCGGAGGCCGTTCCCCGTCACCCGCCCCTCCATCTCGCTCCACTGATCTGGGAACCTTAATCTTCAGCCCCTCCTCTGGTACTAGAAGGGGTGGGTAGTCTGACTGCTCGCGCTGAGCGTCTAGGGTTCGGTTGGAGAGAGGAGGTGTGCAGTCGGTCTGTACTAAGTACCCAAAGGTATTAAGCTCGGCTCCAAGAAATTACAGTGCACAGCACCCGAGGCTTGGAAACCCCAGGGCAGACGCGGCGTCTCAAGACCTGTAGCCTTGGACCGCACATGGCACAGCTCAGCTCAGTTGCGGGGCCACAGTGCGGCTCCCCACCCCGGCCCCTTTCTAAGCTCTACGGTGGAGCCGGCAGGTGCCGCAGGCCTCCTCTGCACCTCGGCCTCAGCTGCGCTCCCGGGCATGGGGGGAGGGAGACACGACAGTGGGGCATCGAGACTCCAGCGGCCAAGGCGCACTCATCCGAGCACCCTGGAATCTCGGTGGAAAGGAACGGGGGTACCGGGGCCTGGGAGGAGAACTGCAGAGCTCCGCTGCTGAGCCGAGCCTGGGAGGGGGGGGGGGCGGGGGCTCCCTTCCAGCCTCAGGGGTCTGGGGACTTAGGGATGTAAGGAGAGCAGGGGGGTGTGACAATTCAGCAGAGGTCGGGACGTACCACGGAGCCCAGTGGCGGGGGGGGCAGAGGACGTGGTCACCGAGGGGAGCCCCCGCCCCCCTTTGCAGAGGCCTATGGCTGGGGTTGCAGGAAGAACTGGAACTGGGCTGGCCGTAGGGGGAAGCGGCGCGTTAAATCCGCCCCCTCTACATACCCTACTTTCAAGGGGTGGGCGGTAGAGGGGAGGTGGGGTTGGAGCAGCGGCGAGGGGGCCCCTCCCTTGCACCTCCCTCCACCGGACTTGGTCGCGCCCGAAGTGTAACACTTTCTCTTTGTCGGAGGAGCTCCTCTGTTTCCTGTGCGGTAGCTCCCGTTGCGGCGGCACCCGTGGCAGCCCTGGCGGACGCAGGAGCGATGGCAACGACCGATATAGCTCGCCAGGTGGTGAGTGCCGGGCTTGGGTGCCAGGGCCAGGACCGAGGGCCCGGGGAGGGTCGAGGAGACCTGGCCGCCGCCGCCACATCTCGAGGAGGGCAATAGGCAGCATCCAGGAGCCGAGGGCACGGTGGGACTTCTGCTCCCGGGGTCAGCAGCTCAGTCCCCCGGCCTGTCCCGAAAAGCGGTGGTGGCTCTGGGGGGCTGGCGGCAGGGGGCTGCAAAGCCTGCGGGCCGGCGGCTGAACTTGCATTGCCCAAGAGCCGCAGTGAGCGCCGCCGCCTCCCTCGCTGCAGCAGCGGCCGCACGGCTGGGGCGTTGCCGAATGAATGGCCGTCGGAGCCTCCGAGCCCTCCAGGTCCTTGGCACCCTGGCCTTGCCGCGCCCGTGCGCACGGCTACCCGCCGGGACCCGGGACAGCACCGGCGAAGAGGCGCGGGGCCGGGGTTAGCCTGGGGCAGAAGGCGGTGAGTGGCGAGGGGGGCGGGGAGGTGACTGGCTGGGATAGGGTTTCTCTCTATGCATTACATATGTGACTGCGTCTGTGTGTGTATGTGCGCGTATGTGTGCACGCGCGCGCGCTCCTGCCTTCCCTGGCGGGCGTCGGCGGCGCCGGGGTTCTGTCTGTGACCCAAAGAAGTCCGCCTGTTTCCCTGAGTGTGCTCACCTCTGTGGTGTGTGTCCGAACGCCTCCCTGTCTGCTTGGGCTGTGTGCCTCTGGGTCCCATTTGTGCGTCAGTGTGGGGTGCAGTTGGCTGGCCTGTAGGTGGCTGGCTGCGTATTTTGGCATGTTTTTGAGCGGGCCTCCGAGGATCTGTCTCGGGTGCATGTTCAGTGTGACCGGGCTTGTGTGCCAAAACCTGTGGAGCTAGCTTCTTTCTATGGAGACTCAGGAAAATAAGTGTGAGACTCGCAAAAGCGGCGCCGTCTCTCTTTTTGTTGGCGACCGACTTTGGGGGAAAAAAAATCTTCATTTAAAGAACTGAAGTTTTCCAGCCTGGGATGTGCAGAGAAACCATGTTGAAGTGACCTGAGGCTCCATGTTTGTTTTTTAGACCAGAAGTTTGGTTGCAAAGGGCGATGAATTCCAATTGGGGGGGGACACCCTAGCTTTATTAATCCATGAATATCTGGGGTTTTAAGAAGCCCACCAGCATCCCCAGGTGAGGAAGGAGTGGGAGATAGAGGTAGGTCAAATCCCGCGACACCAAATACTAGTTGACAAAAATCTCTGAACCACATAAAAATGCTTTTCAACGTTGTAGCTTACTTATTTAGGAAAATAGTTCATGCAATGCAATTACGGTACAAAAAAAGCCTCTAGGTATTTGGTGTAATTGAAATTGATTTTTCAAAATCTGAAGCCAGACTCCTGATAGTATTTTCTCTACAGAATACGTATTAATGTATTCCAGTCTTTTGTCCCTGTTTGAAAGGGCAGGATCATTTCTTTGGAACCTCCTCCACCCTCTGCACCCCCTAGCACAGAGCACTTTATGCAGTCATGATGTGGAAGGACCAGGAGTAGACGGGAGACATTCTCTGTGCTGATGGAATTTGAGAGAATTTTCTTCCCCCAAGATTGGCACTCCCGTGTTTATTGCTTTAGTGTTTTGAGGACTCCCTCTTTTCTGCTGTGGCTTTTCTACTCCTGGTTACCTGCATTTCAGAGATGGTATAGTTTAAGTAGAGGAATTAGTCTCCAGGATTATACTTGCTCCATCCAAAAATGATGCTAATAATTTTTCGTGTCAGCTAATGAATTTGCATCGAACTGTCCTCCGTACTCTCTCACCATTTCTTTTGCCTGGATTGGGATTGCAGGGCAGATGTTGCAAAGGGGAACCTTCCAGAAGCTTGTGTGTGTTTCACCTCAG
>PVKP010045402.1:0-16169 GCA_004027715.1 Plecturocebus donacophilus | reverse complement strand
ATCATTTGAGGTCAGGAGTTCAAGACCAGCCTGGCCAACATGGTAAAACCCCATCTCTACTAAAAATACAGAATTAGCTGGACATGGCAGCACACACATGTAGCCCCAGCTACCCTGGAGGCAGAGGCAGGAGAATCACTTGAACCCAGGAGGTGGGGGTTGCAGTGAGCTGAGTGGCATTAAGCCTCCAGGGAGGTGCCCAGGGAGCAGGGAAGGCAGAGGTCTTCCTGCCATCCCCTGCCTGTACCCCGCCTGGGCCCAGGCCCTGTGCAGGGGCTTCAGCAGCCCTGACTGGCTTCCCCCTGAAAATTGCAGGATGGGGGTCAGAGGCAGAACTCCCGGGGTGCAGAGGCCTGCGGGTCTGAAGGACCTTCTCTCTCTCCAGCTTGGTGACTGGGGCTGAGCAGATGCTGAGGCTGGGTGTGTGTGGTGGAGCCCGAATCTCTGCTCATTCTTCCCACGTGTTGCTTCTCCTCGGGACAGCTCGCTCTGAAATGCAGCAGAACCTCCCATTGGAAGGAGGCACAGAGCTGGCTCCCTGCCTAGAAGCAGGAGAAGGGGAGGGCATCCTGGGAAGGGGAGGAGAGCAGGCTGCCCTTATGGGGGCAGGGTCTGGGTACCCACTGCCCCTGCCCCGAGAGGCCCCGGGCATCTGCACACTAGCAGATGTGTCTCTCTCTGACCCCCAGAGGCCTCCCTTCTCTCTGCCAGGAACAGTAGCTCCCCTGCAAGGCCCTCTTTTTCCTTGGCCTGGGGCCTCTCCAGTTCTGCCCCACAGCCCAGCTGCCATGCACTCACCTTTCTCTCCAGCCCCTACCCTACGCCATTCCCTCCGCCTCTCTTTCCGCCTGTTCTTTCACAGATCACGTTCATTGGCTCATCTTTAGGGGTTGGTGCTCTCCCTTCTTTCCATGGAAAGTGCCTGACCCCAGGGGGCAGGAGAAGCTTTAAGTTGCAAGGGTGGGACCATGTAAGCCATCACTGCCCTGCGGGCCTGAGCTCTGAGTGGCAGTGAGGTTGGCACTGTGGGGAGGGGCATGCAGGAGGTGCCACCAGAGCCCCAGGGCAAGATTACCGGCAGCGCAAGATTCCTGGCTCTGTTTATTAGCGATATGGTACGGCAGTGGTTCTAGAACCCACAGCTCGGCTGGCATCCAGGGACAGGATCAACATCCCACACCCTAGAGGTGAACTGTGGTGAGTGAGACTTGTGCCCTGTAAAGAACGCCCCCTCCAGGGAAGGACAGCAGGCCGAGGGGTGGTGTGCTGTGCCGGAGACCACAGCCCCGGGCGTGACAAACACCTTGGCCTCTTAGAAGCTGTCCCCTACCCAGACAGGAAGTCTGGAGGCTGAAACAGAGGCTCCACCTTCCCCAAGCCTCCTGGGCAGTGCCACATGTATGCCATGTGCTGGTCCCATGGCCACACTCCAGCCCCCTTATCCACCTCACTCCTGAGTTAGAGCCACCTTCCAGATGTCACCAGGTGTGATGAGGACAGGAGCCCAGAGCCAGGGGCCTGTGGGAGCCCGGGGGCTCTGGTGGCACCTCCTGCATGCCCCTCCCCACAGTGCCCACCTCACTGCCACCCGGAATTCAGGCCCAAGGGAGGGCGGGGAGGGGCTGAGGGGCAGCCCAGGGTAGGACTGCACGGACTGCAGGCTGAGATGAGCAATTGAAGGACAGGTTTCCAGGGGGAGGAAGAAGCTGGGGAAAGAGTCTTTGTCACTCCAGGGGATGTTGCCACTCACTCAGGGACTCTGGGTGCCAGGCCAGCTCTCAGTGCAGAGGGCGTGGCAGGGAAGTGAGATGACCACACTCAGCCCAGTGAGAGGTGGCAAGAAAAACCCCCAGTGATGGAGATGGCAGGAGGCTCCTGAGCCAGGCGAGCAGTGAAGGTTACACAGGGCGGGACAGGAGGGGTGAGCTGAGGTGGTGGGAGAGAGTGGGCGAGGCAGAGAGCTGTCCAGGTGCTGGTAGGCCCAGGCCAGGAGGAGGGAGGGGGCGGGACACAGTCAAGATGTATTCGGGGGGCCGGGCACAATGGCTCACGCCTGTAATCCTAGCACTTTGGGAGACTGAGGCGGGCAGATCGCCTGAGGTCTGGAGTTAGAGACCAGTCTGGCCAACATGGCAAACCCCGTCTCTACAAAAAACAAAATTAGCCAGGTGTTGTGGTGGATGCCTGTGCTACTCGGGAGGCTGAGGCACGAGAATCACTTGAACGTGGGAGCCAGAGATTGCAGTGAGCTGAGATTGCACCACTGCACTCTAGCCTGGGCAACAAGTGAGACTGTCTCAAAACAAAAAACACCGCTCTGGGCACGTGCTTGCCAGCCCAGCTAATGTTTTGTATTTTTAGTGGAGACAGGGTTTCCTCCTCTCGGCCAGGCTAGTCTCGAACTCCTGACCTCAGGTGATCTGTCCACCTTAGCCTCCCAGAGTGCTGGGATGACAGGTGTGAACCACCGCGCTTGGCCTGGTGGTTTCTTTAAACCCAGGCCAAGCCAGGGGTGGTGACTTAAACCTGTAATCCCAGCACTCTGGAAGGCTGAGCGGGGAGGATAACTTGGGACCAGTTTGAGACCATCCTGGGCAATGTAGTGAGACCCCATAACTCTAAAATCTTTAAAAGCTGGCCAAATGTGGTGGCATATGCCTGCATTCCCAGCTACGCAGGAGGGTCACTGGAGCCCAGGCGTTCAAGGCTGTAGCGAGCTGTGATCTTGCCACTGCACTCCAGCCTGGGTGTCAGAGCTGTTGCTGAGCCCTATCTCAAAAAAAAAAAAGGTAACTGACAAGCCATAGCTATTAAGACTTGGGAATCTGTTATGTTAATGGGTTGCCTTTTTTTTCCTTAGACGAAGTTTTGCTCCTGTTGCCGAGGCTGGAGTGCAGTGGCGTGATCTCGGCTCACCGCAACCTCCGCCTCCTGGGTTCAAGTGATCCTCCTGCCTCAGCCTCCCGATTAGCTGGGATGACAGACATGCACCATCACGCCTGGCTAATTTTGTATTTTTAATAGAATGGAGTTTCTCCATGTTGTCCAGGCTGATCTCGAACTCCCGACCTCAGGTGGTCTGCCCGCCTCAGCCTCCCAACGTGCTGTGAGCCACCATGTTGGGCCTTTTATTTTGTTTTTCTTTTTGAGGCAGGATCTCTCTGTCACCCAGGTTGAAATCCAGTGATGCAGTCACGACTCACTGCAGCCTCGAAGGCCTGCCCTCAGAGGTTTCTCCCACCTCGGCCTCCCAAGTAGCTGGGACCACAGGCGTATGCCACCACACCCAGATATTTTGTATTTTTAGTAGAGATGTGGTTTTGCCACTTCACCCAAGCTTGTCTTGAACTCCTGAGTTCACATGATCCGCCTGCCTCCGCCTCCCCAAGGCCTGGGATGCCAGGCACGAGCCACCGTGCCCAGCCTGGTGTATTGCTTTTAGGTGAATGAGGTGATGTTTCAGCAGTGTCTGAGCTTTGATTCCCAATCTGATGGAAGTCCATAGCCAAACCTCAGGCAGCCAAGGCTCCTGGGGCTCCTCAGTTGTTTCCAGCAGCACAGAGAGGTCTCGAGAACGCTCGGCAACATAGCCAGACCCTTCTCAAAGAAAAAAAGTTAGTTGGGTGTGGTTGGGTGCACCTGTGGTCCCAGTTACTCAGGAGGCCGAGGCGAGAGGATCACCTGAGCCTGGGAGGTCGAGGCTGCAGTCAGCCAAGATTGCGCCACTGCACTCCAGCCTGGGCGACAGAGTGAGACCCGGTCTCACAAATAAATACACAAAAGTCCACGAGAACTGAAACAGACTGAACAGGACTCACGGCCTACATTTAAGGGGTCACCTATAAGGTGAAAGCGAAATGAGAACAGACCAGAATAAATGCTGCAGAACTATGATATTGCAAAAGAATTTCAAACATCTCCGGAGGCAGCAAATAGCAGAAACAGGATAAAAAAGAATGAGCCAGACAAAAACTATAAATTATAAAATGATTAGTACTAATGATTATAGAAACCAGACAGAATAGACAGAAAATGCAGGTGAAACCATTAACTGAAAAACATCAAACGATTTATCTGCAATAATAGAGGCTCACAGAAAACAGTTAAGATTAACTTTATAAATCACAGCAAGGAAAATAACATATAAAACTAAAAAATACACAAAAAAAGGATGCCATTGGTAACAACGAGAACAGATCTCTTCTGCTGTGTTGACAGGAAAACAAAAAGGAGAATGAGAGCAGCGTGTGTCTGCCTATTAGGGTGAAACGTATAAGGAAGACACTCTTAAAAGAGGAGTAGAAGAGAGAGGCTGAGTGAGGCGGCTCACGCCTGTAACCCCAGCCCTTTGGAAAGCCAAAGTGGGAGGATTGCAGGAGCCCAGGAGTTCAAAGCTGCAGTGAGCTGATTGTGCCACTGCATTCCAGCCTGAGTGACGGAGCTCTTTAAATAAAAAACAAAACGTTTTAGGTGTAAAGTGTGACCAAAAAAAAGAAAAAAAGAAACAAACAAGCAAAAGTTTATTATTGCCACATTTGAGAACTTCAGCCTAGAAAGTTGGAGCATAGATTCAAGTTGCTTTAAGTATACACTCTTGGCCTGGTGCAGTGGCTGACGCCTGTAATCCCAGCACTTTGGGAGGCCGAGGCGGGAGGATCACGAGGTCAGGAGTTCAAGACCAGACTGGCCAACATGGTGAAACCGCATCTCTACTAAAAAATACAAAAATTAGCTGGGCGTGGTGGCTCGTGCCTGTAATCCCAGCTACTTGGGAGGCTGAGGTAGGAGAAGTGCTTGAACTGGGACCCGGGAGGCGGAGGTTGCAGTGAGCCGAGATTGCACCACTGCTCGCCAGCCTGGGCTACGGAGCGAGAGTCCATCTTAAAAAATAAAATAAAATAAAAAACCACATTCTTAATTAGTGGCACTTATAAAATACTGTTTCTATGTTATTTTATTATTATTTTTATTATTTTTTGAGACAGGGTCTCACTCTGTTGCCCAGGCTGGAGTGCAGTGGTGAGATCACCGCTCACTGCAGGCTCGAACCTCCTCAGGCTCAGGTGATCCTCTCGCCTCAGCCTCCCGAATAGCTGGGACTACAGACATGTGCCACCACGCCCAGCTAATTTTCCTGTATTTGTTGTAGACACAGGGTTTCACCCTGTTGTCAGGGTTGGTCTCGAACTCCTGGGCTCAGGCGACCTGTCTGCTTCAGCCTCCCAAAGGCTGGGATTAGGTGTGAACCACTGCATCTGGCCAGAGATGCTGTTTTTAATAGAAAAGAAAAGGTAGTTCCTAAGCGGTTTACCAAGAATTGCTCCTTCTAAAAACATTGAAACGGGTCTTGCTGAGGCTGGTCTTCAACTCCCGGCTTCAAACGATCCTATCACTTCAGCTTCCCTGGTCACAAGAATTTATATTAAAACAACATAAGCTGTTGGTTATCTATACATTATTCTTTTTATCATAAATTCCAGACACAGGAAGATAATGGGTTAAGCTAGTCAGAAACAAAATGCCTTTCAACAGTTGCCCCAGGTATGGATACAAAGTGTGTTACCGAAGTCTCATATTCATTTTTCTTTTTCTTTTCATTATTATAATTATCGTTTTGTTTCGGTTTGGGTTTTTTTGAGATGGAGTCTTGCTCTGTCGTCCAGGCTGGAGCTCAGTGGCACAATCTCGGCGCACCGCAACTTCCACCTCCCGGGTTCAAGCCATTCTCCTGCCTCAGCCTCCCGTAGTTGGGACTACAGGCACGCACCACCATGCCTGGCTAATTTTTGTATTTTTAGAAGAGATAGGGTTTTACTATGTTGGCCAGGCTGGTCTCGAACTCCTGACCTCAAGTTCTCCGCCCACTTTGGCCTCCCAAAGAGCTGGGATTACAGGCGTGAGCCACTACGCCTGGCATATTATTATTATTTTGATAATAAGTCTTGCTCTGTACCCCAGGCTGGAATGTACTGGCGAGGTCATAGCTCACTCCAGCCTCAACCTCCTGGGCTCGGGACCATAGGTGTGTGCCACCATACCAGGTATTTTTTTTTTTTTTGAAGAGACAAGGATCTCCTGAGTTGCCCAGTCTATTCTCAAATCTCCTGGTCTAAAGTGATCCTCCCACCTTGGCGTCCCGAGTCTGGGATTACAGGCATGAGCCACCATACCCTGCCTAAAGTCCCATATTCATGTCTCTGGGCCTGATAAATTCTGCAAACCTCACATAGCCCAAAGTGCTCTGAGCTATTTTTATTTTTCTCACTTTTTTAGTAAGAAGGAGTGAGTTTCTGGCTCCTTCTCACTAAAGGAGGAAGAGGGCACATCCCTGCTCAGGAAAGTGCCTAGTTGGGACTCAATACTCATTTTGAAGGTTTTGGAACAATTACCTGATTCTTCCTTTTTTCTTTAAAGGTAGGATCTCACTATGTTGTCCAGTCTGGACTTAAATGATCCTCCTACCTCAGTGTCCCTTTTAGGCTGAGCCTACAAGCAAGCATGCATCACCATGCCCAGTTTGATCCTTCCATTCTTTTTTTCTTTTTCTTTCTTTCTTTTTTTCGAGGCAGGTTCTCATTCTCTCAACCAGGCTGGGGTGCAGTGATGCCATCATCACTCACTATAGCCTCAAACTCTCAGGTTCAAGTGGTCCTCCCTCCTCAGCCTCCCGGGTAGCTGGAACGACAGGCACATGCCACCATGCCCAGCTAATTTAAAAAAATCTTTTATTTGGCTGGGCGCAGTGGCTCAAGCCTGTAATCCTAGCACTTTGAGAGGCCAAGGTGAGTGGATCACCTGAGGTCAGGAGTTCAAGACCAGCCTCATCATCTGGGTGAAACCCCATCTTAAAAAAAAAAAAAAAAAAAAATTTCTGTATAAATGGGCATCTCACTGTGTTGCCCAGGCTGCTCTGGTACTCCCAGCTTCAAGTGATGCTCCCATCTTGGCCTCCCAAATTTCTGCAAGCATCTGCCAGGGCGCCAAGCCTGATACTTCTGTTCTTTTCTTTTAGACAGTCTTGCTCTCATCCAGGCTGGAGTGCAGTGGCGTGAGCTCAGCTCACTGCAACCTCTGCCTCCCAGGTTCAAGTGATTCTCCTGCCTCAGCCTCCCAAGTAGCTGGGATCATAGGTGCCCACCACCATATCCAGCTAATTTTTGTATTTTTAATAAAGACGGGTTTTCACCATGTTGGCCAGACTGGGCTTAAACTCCTGACCACAAGTGATCTGCCCACCTCAGACTCCCAAAGTGCTGGGATTACAGGCGTGAGCCACTGTGCCCAGCCTGATTCACCCATTCTTAAAGGTAGTCTTTACTTTCTTGAATATCCACTGTGTATTCACTTCTGGGAAAAGTGCAGGAGGAGACACGCAGGCTTACCCCCAGCTCATCACCGGAATCCAGCACCCCATTCTGGCATCTGCCTACCGGGTGGTCAAGCAGGCCCTTAACTTTCCTGAGAGGAGAGCAGAGAATAGAGAGGGAGCTCCCCCAGTGGGATAGACACATGAGGTCCAGGCGTTGGGCCTTTTCTGTGGGCTTTGGGGGCCTCTGAACAATGCAATCACGGCTGCCCTTAGAAGGATGCTTTGGGGCAAGGAGAAGGGGCAGGGAGGGAGTTCTGCAGAGAGCCAGGGAAACCAGAGGAGGCCACTGCCCTGACTGCGCCTTCTCCCCAGGAGGGTGAATCCTTCTGTATTAGTCAGCTCCAGGCACCATAAAAAAAATACCGTCAACTGAGCAGCTTAAACCACAGACATTTATTTTCTCACAGGCTGGAGGCTAAAAGTCCCAGAGGCCTCTCTTCCTGGCTTGCACGAAGCCACCTTTTCACCATGTCCTCCCACAGGGTTGGCGAAGGTGGCACGAAGCTCTCTGGCCTCATAAGGACGTTAATCCTCCTGGATCAAGGCCACCCTTACAGCCTCACTTAACCTGCATCATCTCCTTATAGGCCCTGACCCCAAACACAGTCACACTGGGGATTAGGGCTTCCGCATGTAATACTGAGGGGGACACCAATCAGTCCATAGCCCCCCCTTCCTCAGGGCTGCAACCGCATCGTGCACAGAGCTCAGCTGCAGCCTGCATCACACGGCGCTCTTCAGTACAGTCATGCGTTGCTTAATGACTAGAATACATTCTTGGAAATGCATTATCAGGCGATTTTGTTGATGTGAGAACATCACAGAGTGTGCTAGAACAACCTAGATGCTGCAGCCTACTGCACACCCAGGCCACATGGTACAGGATATTGTCCCTCGGCTACAGACATGTACAGCAAGGATTTGTGTATCTAAACACAGAAAAGCTACGGGAAAAGTATGGTCATCTTATGGGACCGCTGTTGCATGGTGTGTGAATTGTATCTCAAGAAAGCTGTTAAAAATATCATACTGTTGTATGGTGTACCCTCTGTCTTTGATCAAAATATCGTTAGATGCCGTGTGACTGCAATATTTGCTTTTTCTGATTATAAAAGTGACACATATTTACAGTAGAAAGTGTGGAAAATCTAAAAACAAAAAGAACATAAAATCATTCATAAACCCACAGCCTAGAGATAAACATTATTAATAGTTCAGTGGGGCTTTTTTGGTCTTTTTCTCTTGTGTGTATATATTCATACTTTTTTTTTTTTTTTTTTGACAGAAGTCTCGCTCTGTCACCCAGGCTCAACTCGATCTCTGCTCACTGCAACCTCTGCCTCCCAGGTTCAAGTGAGTTTTGTCCGTCAGCCTCCCGAGTAGCTACATCATATTCATACTCTTTTTTTTGAGATGGAGTTTTGCTCCTGTCACCCAGGCTGGAGTGCAGTGGCGTGATCTTGGCTCACCGCAACCTCGGCCTCCTGGGTTCAAGTGATTCTCCTGCCTCAGCCTCCCAAGTAGCTGGGACTACAGGCATGCGCCACCATACCCAGTTAATTTTTATATTTTTAGTAGAGACAGGGCTTCACCATGTTAGTCAGGCTGGTCTTGAACTCCTGACCCCAGGTGATCCACCCGCCTCGGCCTCCCAAAGTGCTGGGATTACAGGAGTGAGCCACCGCGCCCGGCCTATATTCATACTTTTTAAAATACCACTAGGCTCAACCAGTATGATATTTTTAACAGCTTTATTGAGATATGATTCACACACCATACACATCATCCATGTAAAATGTAAAATTGAGTGGTTTTTAGCATATTCATAGACTTGCACAACACCACAATCAAGTTTAGAGCATTTTTATCACCACCCCCCCCTCAAAGAAATCCATATCCTTTAGCTGTCAACCTCCAATGCCTCTCTTTCTCTACGCCTAGGCAACCTATAATCTACTTTCTGCCTCTATAGATTTGCCTATTCCGGATGTTTCATATAAATGCAACCGTACAACTTGTGGGCTTATGACTGGCTTCTTTCATTTAGCAACATGTTTTCAAGTTTCATCCATTTTTAGCATGTTTCAGTACTTTTCCTTGTTTTCAAAACAGTTTTATTGACATGTCATTCACATACCGTACTGTCCGCCCATGAATAAAAGTATATCATTCAATTGCCTTTAGAATATGCACAATGATGTAGCCATCACCACAGTACATTTTAGAACCTTTTTATCACCTCAAATTCCTTTTTATTGCCAAACAATATTCCATTGCATGGATATGCCACATTGTATTTATCCACTGGTGGACATTTTCACTCTTAGAATGTTATAAATAATGCTGCTATGGATATTCATGTACAAATTCTTATGGGGACATATGTTTTTACTTCTCTTGAGTATATACCTACGAATGGAATTAATGGGTTATATGGTAATTCTATGGTTAAGCTTTTGAGGAACTGTCAGATAAACCAAGTGATTTATTTATTTATTTTTAAAAACAGGGCCTTACTGTATTGTCCCAGCTGGTCTCCTACTCCTAAGCTCAAGCAGTCTTCCTCCATCAGCCTCTGAATGGCCGGATGGCCGGGACTACAGGCACGTGCCACTGCGCCCAGCTGCCATCTGATTTTTTTCCTCCCAGTTTTCTCACTTAACATTAATCATGTGAACTTTCATGAATTGTTAAGTGTTCTTTGAATATGTGGCTTTTAACATTTGCAGAGTTCCAGATTTGAGCTGGCCAATCCCGTGTTATTGGGGACACTTCCAATTTTCATTGTGATAAACAGCATTTCCATGAGCATCTTTTTTTTTTTGAGATGGAGTTTCACTCTTGTTGCCCAGGCTACAGTGCAATGGCACAACCTCGGCTCACCACAACCTCCACCTCCAGGGTTCAAGCAATACTCCTGCCTCAGCCTCCCGAGTAGTTGAGATTACAAGCATGTGCTACCATGCCTGGCTAATTTGTATTTTTAGTAGAGACAGGGTTTCTCCATGTTAATCAGGCTGGTCTCGAACTCCTGACCTCAGGTGATCTGCCGGCCCTGGCCTCCCAAAGTGCTGGAATTACAGGCTTTAGCTACCACATCCAGCAATTTTTTTTTTTTCTTTTGAGACAGGGTTTTGCTTGTTGCCCAGGCTGGAGTGCAATGGCGTGATCTCCACTCACTGCAATCTCTGCCTCCTGGATTCACGTGATTCTCCTGCCTCAGCCTCCTAAGTAGCTGGGATTACAGGTGTGCACCACCATGCCTGGCTAATTTTGTATTTTTAGTAGAGACGGGTTTTCACCATGTTGGTCAGGCTGGTCTCAAACTCCTGACCCGAAGTGATCCACCCACTTTGGCTCCCCAAAGTGCTAGGATTATAGGTGTGACCTACTGCACCCGGCCCCAGGAGCATCTTTAGGCAACAATCTTTTATGCATCTCTGGTTATTTGTCTAGAGCACATTAGTCAAATGATTGGATCGAAGGGCACAGGCAGTTTTAAGGCTCTCAGTTCATAATGATAAACTGCCTTCCAGAAAGGCTGTGCCCTTTTGCATTCTCAAAATAGAATGTGCACTCCTCCTTTTAATCGTTTCCTGAAGTCACCGGAACATGAACATGGGGAAGGCGGGGACTTGCATGGGCATCTCAGATATCATGCCCATCTCAATATGCAGTACATAGTAGGGGTTTGTGTGACAAGAATGAGTGAGAGCACAGGAAGGCCCAGATGAGTGCAGGGTCCATGGAGCACCGGGGAGGGTACAGGTGTGTGAGTTGTCGTGAAGGCCAACTCAATAGCACACGGCTGACATAGGGACTCAGTGCAGACACAAGTGGTAACAAGGCCTCGGGAGTCGAAGAGCTCCTGACCCTGGAGGTCGAAGCAGCTGACTGGAGATGAGGAAGCCACACTCCAAGATCACTTAGGGACGGATTCCGGCAGGGCTGGTCTGAAGACTGGCAGCAACTCCTTTTTATACTCCACTTTGCGCGCACCAGTGTTTATGCAGAGTGCAGGAAGAATTCTCTTCACTGAGTTAGCAAGGTCATCAAACTCTGTGTTCACCTGGATATCCTGAAGAGAAACCCATGACAAGGATGAACTTTGTTACTGAGAACTTGACCATTTTTTATTCACACACGCAAGGTCTCAGAGAAGCTCCTTCGGGTGGCTTCTCTCCTGTGGATGACAATCTCATACTTGCAAACTAGTAAGATCCAGGAGGGAAGGGGACGATGGGGAACATTTAGGGGCCTGCTGTATTTGTTTATTTAGAGATGGGATCGTATTCTGTCACCAGGCTGGAGTGCAGTGGCTCGGTCATAACTCACTTCATCCCTGAGCTCCTGGACTCAAGCTATCCTCTTACTTAAGCCTCCAGAAGAGCAGGGTCTACAGGTGCCCACCACCATGCCCAGCTATGCTGTATTTTCAGATCTGGGGGCTGGTTACATAGACACTTATGCTGTTTGTGAAAATTCTCCAAGCTCTATGCTTAATCTTTGTGCATTTTTTCAGCATAAATGTTGTTCCTCGATCAAAAACTAAAAACCTCCAGGCGTGGTAGCTCACACCTGTAATCCCAGCACTTTGGGAGGCCGAGGTGGGCAAATCACGAGGTTGGGAGATCAAGACCATCCTGGCCAATGTGATGAAACCCCATCTCTACTAAAAATACAAACAATTAGCCAGGCATAGGGGTGGGTGCCTGTAGTCCCAGCTACTCAGGAGACTGAGGCAGGGGAATCATTTGAACCCGGGAGGTGGAGGTTGCAGAGCACTAAGAGTGTGTCACTGCACTCAAGCCTTGCAACAGAGCAAGACTCCATCTCAAAACAAACTAACAAAAATTAAAATCCAAGGAGTAGTGAAGAACAGAACTGGCACTGATTGAGTCTTTCTCTGTGCAAGCCCTTTCCCTTAGGTCTGTCATCTCAGCTTATGTTCATGATGGCCCTGGGGGGTAGACGTTAGTCCCATTTCACAAAAACACAAGCCTGAGCCGGGGGAAAAATTTCCCTTGAACTATAAGTCTTCAGAACTATTTCCCAGAAAGCTCACGATAAAACCTGGGCTAGTCAAATTATACTAGTAATAACAGACAACAGTTAAGGAATAGAAAATAGAATATTCAGGCCAGGTGCGGTGGCTCACGCTGTAATCCAAGCACTTTGGAGGCCAAGGCGGGCGGATCACCTGAGGTCGGGAGTTCAAGACCAGCCTGACCAACATGGTGAAAGCCTGTCTTATTTAAAAAAAAAGAAAAAGAAAATAGAATATTCAATTCAGGCTAATTATTTTCTTTGTTGTTTTGGTGTTTTTGTTTTTGTTTTTTTGAGACAGAGTCTCGCTCTGTTGCCCAGGCTGGAGTGAAGTGGCATGGTCTCAGCTCACTGCAACTTCTGCCTTCCGGTTCAAGTGATTCTCCTGCCTCAGCCTCCTGAGTAGCCAGGATTATAGGCACAAACCATCACATCTGGCTAACTTTTGTATTTTTTGTACAGACAGGGTTTCACCATGATCTCGAACTCCTGACCTCAGGTGATCTGCCTGCCTCGGCCTCCCAAAGTTCTGGGATTACAAGCATGAGCCACCATGCCCAGCCCAGGCTAGTTATTGATTGATTGTTTATGATTCTTTGACTCAAAATCTTGTCCAGGATCCCACATTGATAGACACAGGATTTGGTCCCAAGCCTGAACTGATTCCAAAGCCCATGGCATTTCCATTAGACTAGGGGCTTCTGCTAATGACTATACATAGTGTCAAGTAAGTGTGTATTCTAGAAGGATAACGCCATAAGTCACTCTATTTCTTTTAGAATGACAGATCCGGTGCTGACAGGAATTCGCAGAGCAGCAGGCACATGGTTAAGGCAAGCACAGGCAGTTAGAAGGAAATAGTAAGGGTGTTTGATACTGGTTGCCCCAAACCTGAAGAACTGGAACTGCACACACACAGTGCTTTCCCAATTTCTGGAAAGGCTTTGACTCAAGTCTGGGTTGAGAAAAATCAGGGTTAGAATCAGTACTGATTTGTAACTAAACTTTTTAATTTTTTTGAGGCAGAGTCTCACTCCGTCGCCCAGGCTGGAGTGCAATGGCGCGATCTCAGCTCACTGCAACCTCCGCCTCCTGGGTTCAAGCAATTCTTCTACCTCAGCCTCCCGAGGAGCTGGAACTACAGGCGAGTGCCACCATGCCTGGCTAATTTCTTTTTTTTTTTTTTTTTTTTTGTATTTTTGGTAGAGACCGGGTTTTGCCGTGTTAGCCAGAACAGTCTTGATCTCCTGACCTCGTGATCCACCCACCTTGGGCTCCCAAAGTGCTGGGATTACAGACATGAGCCACCACGTCCAGCCTGTAACTCAACTTCTTTTGTTTCCTTTCTTTTTTGTTGTTTTTTAGAGACAGAGTCTGGCTCTTTTGCCCCGGCTGGAATGCAGTGGCGCAATCAGAGCTCACAGAAGCCATAAACTCCTGGGATCAGGTGATCTTCCTGCTTCAGTCTTCTGAGTACCTGAAACTACAGGTATATGCCACATGCTGGGCTAATTTTTTAAAAAGCTTTTTGTAGAGACTGGGATTTCGCTGTGCTGCCCAGGATGTCCTTTAACTCTGGGCTTCAAGGGATACTTCTACCTCAGCCTCCAAATGTGCTGAGATTATAGATGTTAGCCACCTCACCTGGCACTTTTTCTACATTAAGAAATCCAAATTCACCAGGTGCAATGGCTCACACCTGTAATCCCAGCACTGTAGGAGGCTGACGCAGGTGGATCACCTGAGGTCAGGAGTTCGAGACCTGCCTGGCCAACCTGGTGAAACCCCGTCTCTACCAAAAAAATATATATATAAAAAAAATTAGCCAGGTGTGGTGGTGCACACCTGTACTCCCAGCTACTTGGGAGGTTGAGGTAGGAGAATCATCTGAACCTGGAAGCCGGAAGCTGCAGTGAGCTGAGATAGTGCCACTGCACTCCATCCTGGGTGACAGAGTGAGACTGTCTCAAAAAAAATCAAAATTGACTTGAGACATGGGAGACCATGGCACAAGGATCACTTGAGCTCAGAAATTTGAAACCAGCCTGGGCAACGTAGCAAGCCCCCATCTCTACAAAAAAAAAAAAAAAAAAAAATAGCCAGCTATGGTGACCGGTACCTGTACTTCCAGCTACCTCAGGAGCTTAGGCAGGAGGACCACTTGAGCCAAGGCATTTGAGACTGCACTGCAGCTGGGTGAAAGAGTGAGACCCCAACTCAAAAAAAGTGGCCACATTGAATGAAAAGGGATCCTCATCTCTCTCACAGGCACTCAAGTGAAACTTCCAGCACCACAGTCCACCTGCAGACAGTCGGGGGAGGGGGAGCGGGCAGCCCTGCAGGTGCTGCACTTGCAAATCTAAACACCAGTGGACAGGGAGCATCGTGACCAGACACCCGCTTATCCTCTCAGTAACGAAAAGCCCAGGCAGTGGCTCGAGGCGAGATCCCGCACGACCTCCAGGCAGTGGCTCGAGGCGAGATCCCGCACGACCTCCAGTCCAGAGGGCGCAGAGCCACGTGGCCCCATGCCCTGCATTCAGGTCCCTGTCCAAGTCTGCCCCTGGCACGCCGTGTATCTGGGCACGGCTCCTGATTTCTCTAACCCTCACTTTGTCCCTCTAAAATGGAGATTATGATACCTCACAGGGATGTGGGTGGGATCAGAAACAAGGTTTATAAAATGCTCTTACAGAGAAATCCAGCAGTTCCAGGGCAGAGGCTGGATTGTCCTGGACAGACTTGAGGAGACCAAGGCAGCCTTCACTTCGCATGGGATTCCTGGACACCTGAGAAATACACACACAGGGCTGCGAGAAGCCAGGTCCAGGGAAGCCAGACAGCAACGTGAAAGGCAAGAGGGGGGCTCCTCATCTCTGGGGACATAGCTAGGATGGCCCGACTGTCTCAGCTCAGAAGGTGTCTCCGTCAGACAGTCAGAATGCTCTGGTGAGGCTGTGGGGCCAGGGGAGAGAGGAAAGGTAATGCCTCTGACTGACACAGACATGCAAGACAAACCTTTGCCTTTAAGAAACTGCCTGCTGGGGAGATAGGAGGGAAAGGAAGCATCATGAAATGCAGTGTGATCAGCGCAGTGAGCGACTGTGCTCCAGCTCCCCTGGGAGGGAAAGGCTGGGAGGGGAGGAAACCCTTGAGCTGAGCTCCCCAAGTGAGGTGGGCGGAGCTGGACACTTCAGCAAGAACAGCAGAGGAGCAAAGGAGGGGGTGAAAAATAGTACTCGTGTGTGTGTGTGTGTGTGTGTACTCCGAGCTTGGGGTGAGCACACTGAACTTGGAAGAGAGTGGCTGGTAGAGCCCAGATCCCCCATGACATGCTGTGTTACTTTTTTTTTTTTGAGACAAAGTATTGCTTTGTCACCTAGACTGAAGTGCAGTGGTGAGATCTCAGCTCAGTACAACCTCCGCCTCCTGGGTTCAAAGGATTCTCCTGACCCAGCCTCCCGAGTAGCTGAGTTACAGGTGTGTGCCATCATGTCAGACTAATTTTTTTTGTGTTTTCAGTAGAGACAGGGTTTCACCATGTTGGCCGGTCTGGGATCAAACTCCTGACCTCAGGTGATCTGCCTGCCTCAGCCTCCCAAAGTGCTGGGATTATTGGCGTGAACCACCACGCCCAGCTCCCCATGACATGATGTTGCAATCGAAGACTGAGTTTATGCAGAGGGGATAAAACTCCAACCATTTTAAGGCAGGGCATGTTTCTGGTTTAGAAAGGTAGCAGCTGGGAAGGAAG
>PVKP010045401.1:0-16165 GCA_004027715.1 Plecturocebus donacophilus | reverse complement strand
GGAAAAGCAGCTGAGAGACTTTTTTAAGTCTAAAAAGAAAACAAATCGATTTAAAGCCAGACCCATTCCTCGATCTACTTATGGTTCAACTACCAAGGACAAGTTAAAAGAAGAAGAGCTCTATCGAAACCTTAGGACACAGCTGAGAGCCCAGGAGCGTTTACCGAATTCATCTTCTCTGCCTTCTAGGTCAGCTTGCGGATGCAGGAATCCCAGGTGTCCTGAACAGACTGTAAAGTTGAAGTGTAAATACAAGGCTAGGTGCCAGACTCCTGATTTTGAGGCCCTTCCTGAGAGATATCAGAAACACCTCTCAGAATACGAGTCTCCAAAACTCTTAACGGTGTGTAAACCATTTGATCTTCATGCATCTCCACATGCATCTACTAAAAGAGAAAAAATTTTGGCAGACATCAAAGCAGATGAGGAAAATTTAAAAGAAACACGTTGGCCTTATTTGTCTCCAAGGCGTAAGTCACCAGTAAGATGTGCAGGTGTAAAGCCTGTGCCTTGTACCTGCAACCCTCCAGTGCCCACGGTGTCTTCCAGAAAACGAGAACAAGCCATAAGGTAAGTAACTAAGACACAGTACTGAATGACTCATGGTTGCCAGATGAGTGTATGCAGGTCTATGGAGTTTATGTTTGTGAATTTGAAAATACATAGAAATTATTATTGTATCTATAAGATATTTTATTATATAATATAGGATAGATCATCAGAGGGTATTCTAAGAAATGAATGTATTTTTCATTTTATAAATTTTGGGAGATTAGAAAATATTAGTCTGAAGATTTCTAGTTTTACAAGTCAGATCCTTTTCAAAAGGTTGCCTTTTTTCAAATTTTGAATTATCCCATGTTAAATCTTTGCTAAACAACATTCTCATTGGCTTAAAGTGGATTAAGCCTTAGTTTGTTACCCTCAGGAGATCACTTGAGGAAAAGAAAATGTTGGAAGAAGAGAGAAATCGGATCCTAACTAAACAGAAGCAAAGAATGAAAGAATTGCAGAAACTCCTGACAACCCGGGCTAAGGCTTATGACTCACATCAAAGTTTAGCTCAGATATCTAAATCCAGAGTAAAATATCTCAGGTATCGTGAAAAAATCTTGAACCTCCAGACCACTGGTTTTCAAACTTTCTTTCTTTCTTTTTTTTTTAATCAGTAGATAGTAAAATATGAACAGATTGAAAATGGCATTTGTGTTTCAGTTTATGGATTTAAATTGTCATCAGTTACTTAACGTTTAGCACACACACACTCACCTCATGGTGAGAACCAACATATATATTCACCTTCATGGTGAGAATTGTGACGCTACGTTGATGAATAAAAACATCATCTATTGTGGCCTTAGTTAATAGCTATAATCTTATACCAGTATCTGATCTTGTTCTTTATATTATTTTTGATTGCAGTAAACAGATATATCAAAGAGCTTTGTTTTAAGGTTTGCATGAAGTCTGATAGCACAAATTAACACATTGATGTTAAACACCCATTTTGTGATGTGTTCATTAGCACATATGTTAATGTTTAGTAGTATATGTTGCATTTTGTTAGTTTCAATATAAAAATAAAGGTATTCTTGCTTTTAGCCATTACTGGAAATAAAAATTTAAAAAAATAATAAAGATATTCACAGAATCCCTAGAACCCCTTTACTAGAATTATGCAGTACAAAGTTTGAAAACCAGTGTTCCAGATGTTGCACATAAAAATGTTGATGTTTAAGTAGGAAAATATCTCCCCCACAGCCAGGTAAGTAGTTATGATTTATTTCTTTTTAGTCTGATTTCTAAATATATATATGTGCTTTTAATTACAATGAGTATTCTTTTGTAATTTAGCATTAATCCATTGATAAAGGGAGCTTAATTTGATGAACTTGAGTATAACATTTCTTAGAAATAGATTACTTACCCTTAGGAAATAAACTATTAGTAGCTTTTTCTTTTTTTCTTTCCTTTTTTTTTTTTTGTTTTTTGAGACAGAGTCTCGCTCTGTCTCCCAGGCTGGAGTACATGGCTGATCTCAGCTCACTGCAACCTCTGCCTCCTGAGTACAAGTGATTCTCCTGCCTCAGCCTCTGGAGTAGCTGGGATTATAGGCGCTCGCCACCACATCCAGCTAATTTTTGTATTTTTAGTAGAGATGGGGTTTTGCCATGTTGTCCAGGCTGGTCTTGAACACCTGACCTCAGGTGATACATCTGCCTCGGCCTCCCAAAGTGCTGGAATTAACAAGCGTGAGCCACCAGGCCTGGCCAGTAGCTTTTTCATAACACTAACTTGTGTATAATTAAGTCTAATTGTCATTTAAAAGTATATTTATTTTCCCCAATCCATTAAATGTTATTATTTTGGTGGCAATTACATCTTACATAAAGAAAATACCATAGTTTAATTTATTATAGGATCTTGCCCAGTGAGAGCACTTATGGTAAATTTATGTATTTTGGTTCCTGTTTCTCTTTATGTTATATTCCTCTGCTCTTTATTTCTCCCTTGACTTGCTCCCATTGAATTAACTTTGCCACTAACCTTTGGGAGATCTTATTTAGGGGAAAAAAATAACAACAAAGGCTGGATGCCATGGCTTACATCTGTAATCCTAGCACCTTGGGAGTCAAAGGCAAAAAGATTACTAGAAGCCAGGAGTTTGAGACTAGCCTGGTAAACACAATGAGACCCCCATCTCTACAAAAATTTTTTAAAAACTAGCCAGGTGTGGTGGCATGTGCCTGTAGTCCCACCTACTTGAGAGTCTGAGGTGGGAGGATCACTTGAGCCCAGGAAGTCAAAGCTGCAGTGAGCCATGATTGAGCCACTGCACTCCAGCCTAGGCAACAGAGTGAGAACCTGTTTCAGAAATAATAGGCTGGGGGTGGTGGTTCATGCCTGTAATCCCAGCACTTTGAGAGGCCGAGACAGGTAGATCACCTGAGGTCAGGAGTTTGAGACTAGCCTGGCCAACATGGTGAAACCCTCGTCTTTACTAAAAATACAAAATATTAGCCAGGTGTGGTGGTGCACGCCTGTAATCCCAGCTACTCAGGAGGCCGAGGCATGATCATTGCTTGAACCCAGGAAGTGGAGGTTGTAGTGAGCTGAGATCGTGCCACTGTGCCAGTCTGAGAAACAGAATGAGACTCCATTTCAAAACAAACAAACAAAAATAACAACAGCAAAATAATAATAATAATAAAGAGCAAGGTCTTGTTTTCAAAAGAAATTCCTTACAGAGAAGATAGCTAATTTGTTCCAAAATTTTCTTGGTTTTATATGCTTATAAATGAGACTAGAGGGCTTTCATTCATCTCTTCAGGTCAGTTTGAAGCCCCTTAATATATTTATGCCTTGAGGATTTTAGAAATCAAAGTGTCCAGACTATTCCTAGAGCATAATATGTGTGATCTCAGAACCTAGGATTTTATTCTGCATTCCATGAGAATTAACCAGTATAGAAGAGGAATCGAGGTAAACTGAACTGTGCTCATAATTTCTGATTTGTCAGCTAAGCTAAATGTTGTTTCTTTTTTTTTAATTGACTTTGTACAAGTTGATAAGTTAAATGTTATATATGTAAGTTCTTATTTCTTAGATGATCTTTTAAAATTCCATTCCTTGTATTTAATTTTAGAAAGAGTGAAAAGGAAAGGATGAGAGAATACCGACGAGAACTAGAAGAAAGAGAAGAAAAGTTAAAAAAGAGGCCACTACTATTTGAAAGAGTTGCTCAGGTTGTGTTTATTGGAATTTAAGAGCTATTGTTTGTTTTGTTTTGTTTTGTTTTTACAGCTTTAGCTCCTAAATTTACAGTCCATTTTTCTACTGTGTTATATAATTGTTGAGATACATTATTGTTATTTGTGTTGGCTTCATCACATCAGCCAATAAGTAATTTTGCTTAAATCTGAGCATTTAGCCAGGTGTGGTGGTGTGCACCTGTAGTCCCAGCTACTTGGGAGGCTGAGATGGGCGGATTACTTGTGCCTAAGAGTTTTAGTCCAACCTGAGCAATGTCGCAAGACCCTATCTCAAAAAAATAATCTGAACATTGAATCTTTTTGATGAAGCACATAAGCTTGATAAATAACATGCCATTTAGTTTGTAAAATAATTTTGCAAGCTGCTTTTTAATGGCTGGTCTTTTTTCAGTACAAACTTGGTCAGATATTAAGATGAGCCTTCATTATATCACTTGGAGGTCTTTGAAGAATTAAAAAAATGAAACAAAATGGCAAATTGAATCAGAGTTATTTCTACCAGTTTTTTTTTTTTTTAAGTGAGTCTATAATTCAATCTTCTCTGCAATTACTAAAAGAACTTCCTTTCTATAGGGAAAATAAACTGTTCTTATGGACAGTGGGCCATGATTTTACTAAGTTTATGCCCAGTTTTACAATCTTTCCCTTAAGGTAGATTTGTCAATTTTAGGTCATCTTATCCTTTATCCCATAGAGGAGGCATCTGAATGGGTGACATGGCTTAACAATTGACAGAATCACTGGAGGTTACAGGTGCTATGTTGTGAATTTGAAGCTGTTGTAATTGGACAGTAGATAATTGGAGAATTTACGTGTAACAGATGAGTATAGTTACAGAACTGTACTTGTCAGTGACTCATTGAGGACAGTGGACATGTATTGTGGGTGAATCTGCACATTATAGTCTCTCAAAGTTATGTAATCTTTTTGCTTACTGATTTAGATATAATTTTATATGATGCCTTTCATTTTAAGGGATGGATTTTTTTAACATCTTCATTTCAGCTTTAGTGGGGAAAAGTCATTTTAAGCTGTTCTACATTATAAGCATAAAGTGATTGGCTTTTGGCCCAAAGACATTATTTCCAGTTCTGAACTGCAAGCTTTTTGTCTTTGCTTTTTACACTGCTTCTGGGTTTTTCTTACTTATTTTAATTTTTTTTCTTCTTTAAATTTTTATTTTAAATTCAAGGGGTACATGTGCAGGTTTGTTACAAGGGTATGCCGGGCATGGTGGCTCATGCCTGTAATCCCAGCCAGCACTTTGGGAGGCCGAGATGGGTGGATGACCTGAGATAAGGGGTTCAAGACCAGCCTGACCAACATGGTGAAATGTCATCTCTACTAAAAATACAAAAATTAGCTAGGCTTGGTAGTGTGCATCTGTAATCCCAGCTACTCAGGAGGCTGAGGCAGGAGAACCACTTGAACCTGGGAGGCGGAGGTTGCATGCAGTGAGCTGAGATTCATTGCTCTCCAGCCTGAGCAACAAGAGTGAAATTCTGTCTCAAAAGAAAAAAAGGATATATTGTGTGAGCTGGGGTTTGCTTTATGATTGAACTCATCACCCAGGTAGAGAGGATAGTACCCAACAGGTAGTTTTTCAGCCCTTGTCCTCCTCTCTCCCTTCTCCCTCTTCTATCTCCAGTGTTTGTTGTTCCCACCTCTGTTTCCATGTGTACCCAATGTTTAGTTCCCACTTGTGAGAACATGTGGTGTTTGGTTTTCTGTTTCTGCTTTAATTCACTTTGGATAATGGCTTCCAGCTGCATCCATGTTGTTGCAAAGGACATGATTTCATTCTTTTTTATGGCGGTGTAGTGTTTCGTGGTGTATGTGTAATGTATTTTCTGTATTCAATCCACTGTTGATGGGCTGGGTTGACACCACGTCTTTGCTGTTGTGAATAGCACCAGCACTTGTTATTATCTGTCTGGATTTTTTTCTTAATTGTTTTTGGAGACAGAGTCTCACTCTGTTGCCCAGGCCAGTGCAGTGGTGCAGTCATAGCTCACTGTAAACCTGAACTCCTGGGCTCAAATAATACTCCTGCCTCAGCATCCGCAGTAGCTGGGACAAAGGCCCACGCCATCATGTCTAGCTAATTTTATTTTATGTAGCGACTGGGTCTCGCTGTATTGCCCAGGCTGATCTTGAACTCCTGGCCTCAAGTGTTCCTCCCACCTCCACCTTCCAAGTTGACGGTGTTACAGGCATGAACCACTGCACCTAGCTTTTGTCTGTCTTTTTATGTAGCCTTCCTAGTGGGTACAAAGTGGTATTTTATTGTTCAGTAACATTTTTTCAACAGTCATTTGATATTTTTGATTACAGACTCTATCTACTAGCTTATTGATTTGGTAGGTGAGGATTTAGCTGTTTTACCACGTCCTCCCTGAAGCACACTTATCTTCTCTTTCCGCATCCTTCCATATTTGTTTCCCAGTCAGCTCTGTCACAGATCAGAATTCCTTGTCATGACTTAGTAAAACAATGTTAGCAGCTGAGCCTTATAGTGTTATCATCACATTTCCTTTTTTAAAATGGTTCGTTAGTAATTACTAATTTTGTTTGGTCCTCCCCATACCTTCCCTCATTCCCCCAACAATGTATGTATCATCATTATTATATATTAAACTTTTCTGTTAGCTCTCAAAAGTCCCCCTCAAACAGTTAAACACATTGGTAATTCATCAGTTCCTTTCCTCCCCTGGATCCGGCACACACGTGTCCTGCTCCACATTGGAATGGTTTCTCTCTAAGCCAGCAGTCCTCAACCTTTTTGGCACCAGAGACTGCTTTCATGGAAGACCATTTTTCCACCGACCAGCGTTGCATAAGGTGGAGTGGAGGGGTGGGGGAATGGATCATTTTAGGATGAAACTGTTTTCCCTCACATCATTAGGCATTAGAGTCTCATAAGGAGCATGCAACCTAGATCCCTTACATAAGTAGTTCGTGATAGGATTCACTCTCCTATGAGAATCTAACACTGTAGGAGGCGGAGCTCAGCTGGTAATGCTCACCCTACCCCTGCTCACTTTCTGCTGTGCAGCCTGATTCCTAACAGGCCACAGACCTGTACCTAGTTCTTGTGTAGGGACCCCTGCTCTAGGCCTCTGGCATAAACAACATCTTGAGACCTTTTTCACTATTATACTGGGATTAGATATTAAGCCTTCTGGATTAATCTACATTTCTTGTATTTCTTTTAAAATCATTGTTATTTTATTCTAGTTTTGGAAGATTTCCTCAAATTTATCTTCCAACTCTGTATTTTTAACTTACCTAATGAAAAATAATGACATAATTTCCAGAATGCTTCTCATTTATTAAATATTCCTTTTGTATTTTTCATGAGCGCAGTACCTTTTTTCTTTTTTTTTTTTTGTTTTTGAGACAGGGTCTTAGTCTGTCCCAGTCTGGAGTGCAGTGGCATGATCTCAGCTCACTGCAACCTCAACCAACTTCTTGGGCTCAGGCAATCTTCCCCCCTCAGCCTTCCAGGCAGTTAGGACTACAGGCATACACCACCATGCCAGGCTAATTTTTAAATTTTTTTTTGCAAAGACAGGGGTCTTACTACATTGCCCATGCTGGTCTTAAGCTCCTTGGCTCAAGAAATCCTCTTTCCTCGGCCTTCCAAAGTGCTGGGATTCCAGGTGTGAGCCATCACACCCAACCTATCACCTGAGCATACTGGTGATATTGTCTCGGTTTCCTTCAAGTTCCTTTTTCTCTTTTTTAGCCTCTTGTCTTTCATATTAGAAGCTTTCCTCAGATAATCTTTGGTTGTTTGCATTTAAGAGGAAGACTGTACAAAGCTATTTGGAAGCTCTGTGTATACATGTGGACTGGTTGCTAATGTTTTTTGAGAGGTTGCTGAAAGACAAGCGCTCAGCTAAGCACTTTCCATGCATTATTTTAACTGATCTTTACATTGGTCCTTTGAGGTTCTTATTTCACAGATGAGGGACATCTTGAGACTTAGATGATACAACAAGAAGAAGGGGAACCAGGATTCAAACCCAGATGTGGCTGTCTTCATGTGATTCTTTTTTCATATTGTTTTCCTGCCCCCTTCTCAATAAATGCTTTTTGAATATCAGGAAATCCCCTGAGACCCTTAAAGTCAGATAGAAACAAGACAGACAAATGTAGTCATCCAAGACACACAATTGCAGTAAAAACAGATGTGTGTTGAGACAAAATTGTGAATGATTGTTTTGGAGATTGGGGGACGTCAGATTGATATATTCTTTTTTTCTATTAACCTCAATTCTAGGGAGCCAGGTGTAACCTGGAAATACTAATATTTGTGTTAGCAACCTGTGAGGCATGTTCCAACAGGTCTAGAAAGAAAAAGGAAAGTAAATAAAACGTTAAAGGAATTATTATGGGTGATACTATAAAACAAGAAAGAATGAAGTATTATTTGGGAAGACCAATATTGAATACATAACAGCAATGATTTATTATAGTGCTGTTTGTCTCAGAAATATCTTTATATTAGAAAAATTAGGTCAGTGCTTCACACCCTGTAATCCCAACACTTTGGGAAACTGAGGCAGGAAGATCATTTGAGGCCAAGAGTTGGAGACCAGTGTCTGCTGTTCTCATTTTTTAAAAAAAAATTTTTTGAGACAGGGTCTCACTCTGTCACCCAGGCTGGAGTGCAGTGGTGTGATCTTGGCTCACTGCAACCTCTGCCTCCCAGGTTCAAGCGATTCTCCTGCCTTAGCCTCCTGAGTAGCTGGGATTACAGGTATGCACCACCACACCCAGCTAATTTTTGTATTTTTAATTTAATTTTTTATTACTTTTTTTTCAGAGATGGGGTTTCTCCGTGTTGGTCAGGCTGATCTCGAACTCCCAACCTTAGGTGATCTGCCCGCCTCGGCCTCCCAAAGTGCTGGGATTACAGGCATGAGCCATCACACCTAGCCCAATTTTTGTATTTTTAATAGAGACAAGAGTTTTACCATGTTAGCGAGGCTGGTCCTGAACTCCTGGCCTCAAGTGTCCTGAACACCTCAGCCTCTCAAAGTGCTGGGATTACATGTGTGAGCCACCGTGCCTGGCCTACTGTTCTCATCTTCGTAACTGTGTGTACCCAGTTCCTCCCCATTCAGTTGATCGTTGAGAGACCTGTCAAGTTTTCTTCCTAAATAATTTTTGGATCTGCCCTTCACCATCCTTGATGGTGAAATGCCAGGTGGAACCCTTATTATTTCCTATCTAAATCATAATAGTTTGATGGATTTTTTGCCTTGCTCTTTGCAGAACCATTCGTTATATCTTCACCTTGCCATTTCCATTCCCCTACTAAAATGTTAACCCTGGGTGGACAATTAATAAGCCTTTATAACAGGGGTAATCGTCTATTCTCACCAATTCCATTTATTCTCATTTTCAGTGAATGATATCAAGGGGTCTTCTTATTAACTTCTCAGATTGTACTATAACATAGGTCTCCCTAAATCACAGGTGAAGAAACGGAAGCTCAAAGAAGGGAAGTAACTCATAAGGTGTATAGTCAGCAAGTGCTAGAACTAGGACTGGAACCCAAGTTGGTCTGCTTCCAAACCCTTAACCCTAAGCTATCCTGCTCCCTCCCAGAAGGTAAATCCATAAATCTTGGCATAGTATACAGACTCCTCTATGACTGTTAACCTCTTTAGTCTGCCTACCTCTGCCCATGCCACCTCCCCACAACCCTTGCCTCCCCCCCATGCATACCCTTTACTTTCAGGCCATTCCGGACTACTAGACAACTAGTTTCAAACCTAAAATCTTTATTCATGCTGTTTTCTTGACATCCTTAGAGCCTCTTCCTATGTTTACCTAACTCCTACTTGTTCAAGTATTATGGTACAATCACTTCTTGCATTGTTTCCCCAGGTTGGATTGGGTGCCTTTTTTTTTCCTTATGTTCTTGTATTGGCCTGTGCACATGTCTATCTTTGCACCTACCACATTATGTGGAAATCACCTGTGGAATGGTCTCTCTTTCCTTCTAGCTAATTAATTTTAAGGGTGGTAGTCAAATCTTTGTATTCCCAGCATCTAGCACCTAAGCTGGCACAGTGGAGATGTTAAGAAGCATTTGTTGGACCAAAATGGAAAGATTTTACCAAATTATCCAGATGATGACCTTACATTGTCCTTCTGGGGTTAACCCAGGCTGAAAGCACTATTTTGATGCATTAGTGATGAGTTTCTGCACGAATAAGTGGTTTTGTCATGCTGTGAATTCTCACCATTTCTAAGCACCAGGGAAAATGTGGGCAAAAATAAATGGTATAAAATTAAACCCACAAAAAAATTTAAGTATTAA
Organism: Plecturocebus donacophilus; assembly: GCA_004027715.1. Taxonomy (NCBI): domain Eukaryota; kingdom Metazoa; phylum Chordata; class Mammalia; order Primates; family Pitheciidae; genus Plecturocebus; species Plecturocebus donacophilus. The sequence goes on along the minus strand of PVKP010045401.1, from coordinate 6,055 downwards.
AAACATAGTTGTACAGCTTACATTTCTTCTCCCACTTTTGGCTCTCATATATGATGTTCCCTTCACCCAAAACACTTTTCCCATACACCTCATGCCTCCTGTGAAGGCTTGTTACAAAATAAGTGTTGCATTTTTTTTTCTTCTTAAGGGGAAAAGTGGGCTGGAAGGAAAAGAGGAAAGGTCTAGTTAATTTTTATTTTATTTTTTTTAAGAGACGGAGTTTCACCATGTTAGCCAGGATGGTCTTGATCTCCTGACCTCGTGATCCACCCGTCTCAGCCTCCCAAAGTGCTGGGATTACAGGCATGAGCCACCGTGCCCGGCCTAATTTTGTATTTTTAGTGGACATGGGGTTTCACCATGTTGGTCTGGCTGGTCTTGGACTCCTGACCTCAAGTGATCCACCTGCCACAGCCTCCCAAAGTGTTTGAATTACAGGCATGAGCCACTACGCCTGGCGAGGGTTAGTAATTATTAAATAAATGACAGAACTACTATAAGCTAAACTTCTGGTTATTAAAAAAATAAATATTTTTTCCCTTCTAACTAGGGTACTGATCACAGACAAACTTTCATCATTTGTTTTTGTTTCTGGAAGAAACAAAGCTAATCTTTTTTTGCAGGGTCTCTGATAATAAAATAAAATAACCATACAGTTATTTTAACTGTCTTTTTTTTTTTTTTTTTTTTTTTTTTTTTTTTTTTTTTTTTTTTTTTTTTTTTTTTTTTTTTTTTTTTTTGAGATGGAGTCTTGCTCTTGTCACCCAGGCTGGAGTGCAGTGGTGTGATCTTGGCTTACTGCAGCCTCTGCCTCCCAGGTTCAAGCGATTCTCCTACCTCAGCCTCCTGAGTAACTGGGATTACAGGTGCACACCACCATGCCTGGCTAATTTTTGTATTTTTAGTAGAGACGGGGTTTCTCGATGTTGGCCAGGCTGGTCTCAAACTCCTGACCTCAGGTCAACCACCTGCCTCAGCCTCCCAAAGTGCTGGGATTACAGACATGAACCACTGTGCCTGGCCTTAACTGTTCCTTTTATTTGATAGTCTTTACAGTTCTTTTACATGGTAAGATTCAGAGGGGAATATTTTTTCCAATTAGTAACAATTATACGTTATTTAATTTGATGTAAAAAAAAAGGTAATTAATTCTATACACAGAGTTACTGTGGCAGTGAATCACCATTGCTTTTTTTTTTCTTTTCCTTTTTTTTTTTTTTTAAAGTATATTTTTTCCTGTAGTCTATTTGCTGGGACTATGGCTGCTAATTAACAGCTGATATTTAATAAATTTGCTTGCGGCTATATGCTTTGCCTATTTATAGGAGTTAATTGTGGTCTTGCTGTTGCTGAGTGATTCTGTAACAATAAGCAGGTGATTCTTTACAGAATAAACCATGTTGTCCTGTTTCTTGGAAATCACAGGATTAATTAACTGAGAAGATGTTAAATTGAATTTTAAACCAAAGTTGGATGAAGGCTTACTGGCACAAATTTTGACTAATGTCTTCTTAATGTCTTATATATTTAATTTGCTTAAGTCAGAATATACTGTTCATAATGCATTCAGAGCTGGGTTTGGGGTTTCTTTATTCTTCTCTGTCGTCCTTGGGGTATAGTTCTTAATTCTCATTTTGTGCTTCCTTTCAGTTCCTCAAGGCTTCTCTGCTGATATTCACAGACGCTAGATGATTTTTACTTACTTTTCTAAAAAATATTGTTGTTATTCACAGTGAGTGCATTTTAACAGCAGTTTGAGTGCTGCTTTTTCAGTTTTCCAGAGTATCAGGAAATGCACTGGTGATAGTTTTATCCATTGTAATCAATCCTTGCTATTTTGGGTTTTCCTGTGTAACACTAGACTCCATGGTCCCTCATTATACTAGATTTGGCAAATAGCTGACAACTCTGTTGCTCAAGTCAGGCTTTAGGTCACCTTCAAATTCTAGGATGACCACTACCACTTAGAGAAAGCAGCATGATGTAATAGAAAAGACCCAGGACATGGTTGAGAGTCTTGGTTCTGCTGGGCACAGTGGCTCATGCCTGTAATCCCAGCACTTTGGGAGGCCGAGGCAGGCGAATCACTAGGTCGAGAGATCGATACCATCCTGGCCAACATGGTGAAACCCTGTCTCTACTAAAAAACATAAAAATTAGCTGGGCGTGGTGGCGTGTGCTTGTAGTCCCAGCTACTCAGGAGGCTGAGGCAGGAGAATTGCTTGAACCCAGGAGGCGGAGATTGCAGTGCACCGAGATTGTACCACTGCACTCCAGCCTGGCGCCTGGTGACAGAATAAGACTCTGTCTCAAAAAAAAAAAAAAAAAAAAAAAAAGAGACTTGGTTCTACCACTCACTAGCTTTTTGACCTTAATCAAACCATTTCACCTCTGAGGCAGGGGCTGGGGGAGACTTGATTTCTTTATTGATTAAATATGGGGGTTAGACTGGGTGCTCTTCCACACCCTTCCCAGTATGAATGCCATTGGTGCATTGGAACTGGGTCATTCCTAGTCACCTTGCTTCAGTTGGAGGTCCAGAGGGCAATTTTTGGCCCTCTTACAGTTCAGATGCACTCATGGGAGCTAAAACGGACTAAAGCCGAGGCACTAGTGTGAACCCAGTCACCTTGTGGCTCCATAAAGCCTGCTGTCTCTGGAACTGTGATGACTTCCAACTTGCCCCAGGTATGAGAGCGTCATCACAATTCCAACATATCTCAAGGCCAAGAAGTGACAGTCTCTAAATTTGAACCCAGTTCTAAATTCATATTCTTTTGTTATATCCCTTGCTTCCTCCATGGAGTAAAGATTACAACACTGATGCTTTCGTCATCTTTAATGGATTGGGGATATGGCTTATAAAGAGTAAAAATTATAGTAGATACATAAAAGAATTTGGCTAGGCGCCATGGCTCACACTTGTAATCCCAGCACTTTGGGAGGCCAAGACGGGTCAATTGCTTGAGCCCAGGGGTTTGAGACCATCCTGGACAACGTGGTGAAACCCCGTCCTACAAAAAATACAAAAATTATCTGGGCATGGTGACACATGCCTGTGGTCCTAGCTACTCCAGAGGCTGAGGTGGAAGGATTGCTTGAGCCCAGGAGGTTGAGGCTGCAGTGAGTTGTGATCACACCACTGCACTCCAGCCTGGGTGACAGAGCAAGACCCTGTCTCAAAAAAAAGCCAAAAAAAAAAAAAATCCTCTGACAATTATTGCATTAAATCATTTTTTTCAGATACCTTTATACAGTTATAAAAGTATACAAAACCTAGGTACAATATAAAAAAAATTATAGATCAGTCTTATGTGCCACCACCTGTGTTAACAGACCATTGCCAGCACCCCAAAAACCCTGTGTGCCCTTGCAGATCACAGCCCTCTACCGCTCCCCATGAGGTAAGCACCATTCTAACTTTCAAGATAAGCACTTCCTTGTTTTTCCTTGCAGTTTTACGGTGTGTGTACCTATCCTCAAACAATATAGTTGTTATGCCCATTTCTGAACTTTATATAGATCATACAATATGTACTTGTTAGTATTTTGTTTCTTTTGCCCACTGTTATATTTGTGAGATCCATCCATGTTGTGGCATATAACTGTCATTCATTCATTTTCATTGCTTTATTTTTAATCTGCTGTAGGAATAGACCACGGTTTATTTATCCATTCTGCTACTAATAGATATTTGGGTGATTTCCAGTTTGGGGTTATTGAAGGACAGTACTATCCTGAACATTCTTGTACATGTCCTCTCCTGGGACACATATATGGGAGCTTCTCTGGGTATATTCCTAGGAGTATAATTGTTGGTCATAGCGTATTCAGATTTTCAAGCAACTGTGACTGCCGAATTTAATTATCACTGGTACTTTTATTCCATACATTTTTAATGAAAATTTAAAGTCTTCTGTTCTCCTCTAAAAAGGTTTGTCTTTCCTGTAGAAAAATGCAAGAATGGCAGCAGAAAAGCATTATTCTATTACCCTAAAAGCACTAGGAATATCTGATGAGTTTGTTTCAAAGAAAGGCCAAAGTGGAAAAGTACTTGAGTACTTCAACAATCAAGAGACAAAAAGTGTCACCGAAGACAAAGAAAGGTAACATATATAAGATGTCTCAATAGTTTACCTTTGAAAAAATTGTTACCTGCAGGAAAGCATACAATTTTGTACTATGTATGTATTTTTGTTGTATATTGTTTAAAAAAATATTTTACTGAGTAGTAAAAGACCTGTGAACTGTTTTAAAACATACTGATATTTTAACATGTGTGACACTTTCACGTTCTCGTGGTAAAGTATTTTTTAGTTATTTATTTTTTAGAGACTGGGTTTCACCATGTTGGCCAGTCTGGTCTTGAACTTCTGACTTCATGATCCGCCCACCTCAGCCTCCCACAGTTCTGGGATTACAGGCATGAGCCACCCCTCCCAGCTGTGAAGTATTTTTTTAAAGCAGAATAACTTAGATTTCTTACTGACATAAGTAACAAAAATAATAGCATGCTTTCAAATGATGTTTAAAGAATCAGTCACTCAAATTTTGAAGTAAATTAGTTTTCAGCTGGGCGCGGTAGCTCACACCTGTAATTCTAGCACTTTGGGAGGCTGAGGTGGGCAGATCACCTGAGGTTGGGAGTTCGAGACCAGACTGACCAACATGGAGAAACCCCTCCTCTACTAAAAAATACAACAATTAGCCAGGTGTAGTGGCACATGCCTGTAATCCCAGCTACTTGGGAGGCCGAGGCAGAAGAATCACTTGAACCTGGGAGGTAGAGATTGCAGTGAGCCAAGTTCGCACCATTGCACTCCAGCCTTGGCAACAAGAGCAAAACTCCATCTCAAAAAAAAAAAATAAATAAACAAATAAATAAATAGATAAATTAGTTTTCAGGAATATTAAATTTCTCAATTGCTGCCTTTTTTTTTTTTTTTTTTTTTGAGGCGGAGTTTTGCTCTTTGTTGCCCAGGCTGGAGAGTGCAGTGGTGAAATCTCAGCTCACTGCACCTCCACCTCCTGGGTTCAGGTGATTCTCCTGTTTCAGCCCCCTGAGTAGCTGGGATTACAGGTGCCTGCCACCAGGCCTGGCTAATTTTTGTATTTTTAGTAGAGATAGGCTGGTCTCTACTAAATGCTGGCCAGGCCTCAGCCTTCCAAAGTGCAGGGATTACAGGCATGAGCCAACATGCCCAGTCTCAGATGGCACTTTTATAGCATTTTGTTTTTTGTTTTTGTTTTTGTTTTTGTTTTGAGTTTTCTTGATAACAAATTGGAATGCATACACTTGAGGAAGACTGGCTACACGGAGGCATACTTGCAGAGGGTTTTTTTCTTACCTTTAAACCAACTCATTTTTCCTTTGAAAGACTGGTAAATTTCTTCCCCTAGCTTTAATGAAGAAGAAAAAATAGAAGAGAGAGAAAATGGGGAAGAAAATTATTTTATTGATACCAACAGCCAGGATTCTTACAAGGAAAAAGGTGGTGAAGCTGATGAAGAGAGTGGAGAAGAGAAATCTTTTGAAGAATCACACTGAATCATCAGGGTCTCCTCTCTATGCCCTTGCTGCTGTTTGCAGCGTCAGGGTGTCAGCAGCTGCATTTGTGTTTAGAACATCTGTGGGGACACCTCTGATATGTGCAGGGCTGTTGAGCAAAGTCATCTGTAGCCAGAAAACCCTGAATCCAGCCTATTGGTCATTTGATCAGTTAGAGTAAGGCTTTGCCTATTCAGTTTTAAAAATCATTGTATACAATCTGTTTGCAACTATGATTTTGTATTTTTTAAAAGTGTTTGAGAATCACAGCTGTCACAAACTGTTATAAAAATATACATTGTTCATTAATTTTAGTAGAAAAAATGGCTTAGTATTGAAAGCAGAGAGAAATATTGGTCTTTGGTGATTTACTTTTTAAAAATTTCTGGAAAGTGTGAATCAATAAGTATTTTTAATTATACTATTTGCCCATTCTTTTTCTCTGAAATACATTTCACAGAATAAATCTTTAAACTTATTTTGCTACTCTGAGCCATTTTTAAAAGT
>PVKP010045400.1:0-16175 GCA_004027715.1 Plecturocebus donacophilus | reverse complement strand
CCCTACAAGCCAGAAGAGAGTGGGGGCCAACATTCAACATCCTTAAAGAAAAGAACTTTCAACCTAGAATTTCATATCCAGCCAAACTAAGCTTCATAAGTGAAGGAAAAATAAAATTTTTTGCAAACAAACAAGTACTCAGAGATTACATCACCACCAGGCCTGCTTTACAAGAGCTTCTGAAAGAAGCACTACACATAGACAGCAACAACCAGTATCAGCCATTCCAAAAACATACCAAAATGTAAAGAGCATCACCATAATGAAGAATCTGCATCAAATAATGGGCAAAACAGCCAGCTAGCATTACCAGAAGCTGCAATTTTTGTCTCTGGTAAAACAGACTTTAAAACAACAAAGAACGTAAGAAACAAAGAGGGACATTACATGGTGGTGAAAGGATCAATGCAACAAGAAGAGCTAACGATCCTAAATATATACACACCCATTACAGGAGCATCCAGATACATAGGGCAAGTTCTTAATGACTTACAAAGAGACTTAGACTCCCACACAATAATAGTGGGAGACTTTAACATTACCCTGTCAATATTAGACAGATCAACGAGATAGAAAATTAACAAGGATGTCCAGGACTTGAACTCAGACCTGGAACAACTAGACTTAACAAATATTTACAGAACTCTCCTCCCCAAATTCACAAAACATACATTTTTCTCAGTATCACATTATACCTATTTTAAAAGTGACCACATGATTGGAAGTAAATCACTCCTCAGCAATTGCATAGCATTTCACAGGTTTAAGTAAAATATTGGTTGGATGCTTATTTGTTATTTTCATCCCCTATTCCTTCCTGTCTCCACTGTTAAGCACAATTATTGGCATAAAGGAGGTTTTTAATACCCATTTTTAAACTGCATTCTAGCCTGGGCAATAAAACAAGAATCCCATTCTCTCTCCCTCTTTCTCTTCCTTTTTCTTTCTCTTTCATTCTTTTTTTTTCTTTCTTTTGCTCTTTCTTTCTCCTTTTCTCTCTTTTTCTAAAAAAATTAAAAAATTAAAAAAATTAAAAAAATTTTAAAAAGGCAGAAAGGAATATTTTTCAGAATGGAGGAAAAGAATATGTAGTAAAATTAATGGGATGTAGAAGGACTCACAACTGCATTTTATTATGAAATCTCAACAATTTAAGTTTGAAAAGAAGATCTTAACAGCTTTCAAACTTTTAAAAAATAAAATTACATAGAAAGGACTAAGAATGGGCTTCTCAATTGTAACATTAAATGCTAGAAGACAAAGACTATGCCTTTAAAATGCTTAGTGAAAATGATTTTTAATCCTAAATTCTATAGCCAACCAAATACTAATCAAATGTAAGATAAAACACTTTTTAAAAGATTCAAAAACTCAAAAAAATTATTTTCATTATATTTTTTCAAGAAGCTCTCAGAGAAAGTTCTCTACTAAAATGTGTGATTAAACCAAAAGGGAAGAAAGCATGAGTCGTAAGAAATTGAAGTCAAACCTGAGAAAAGACATGAAGGAAATTCCAAAGTGGAGGGCATGCCTAGAGAGCCATTGGTCCAAAACTGGAGTAGGAGGATACGTGAATTCAAGAGAAATGTCTTCTAAAAAAAAAAAAAAATTAAGCGAAAGATTATTTTGGCAAGATTAAATTGTAGAAATCTATGAGAAGGGGTAAAAAACTTAGCTCCTGGTTCAAAAAAACGAAATAAATAAAAAAATATGAACCGATAATTCACTTTAGAAATATTCAAAAGTACAAAAATCAAGCCCATACTTATACTATTTAGCTCCACAATTTAAAAACAATTATATACCACAACAACTCCTCTAACTAAGGATTTTTAAAATTATGTTCTAACTATTGGGCAGATATGGGATAGATAAGGGGAATGTAAAAGAACTAAAATCTCTACCTTCTTTTAAAGAGGTGAATATAAAATTGGTAAGTTGAATGAACCAAGAACTATCAATACTTTGCACAATATTTAGAAAAATGTAAATAGGCCAGGGAGAGTGGATCACATCAATAATCCCAGCACTTTGAGAGGCCAAGGCAGGAGGATTGCTTGAGGCCAGGAGTTCAGGGATCACCCTGATCAACATAGATAGACCCTGTCTCTACAATTAGAAAAATGAGTAGCTTATTATTTTTTAAAAAGCAAAAGAAATATGTAAATAAATACTATGAAATTATTTTAAAAGTTGAAAATAGTTGCCTTTATGCACAGTAATAGGGGCAAGGGAGCTATGCAGAGAAAGAACCTCTGGTTTTATGTATTAAGATTTTTAAAAAGTATGTGCATGTGTTGCCTTGATCAAATAAAAATTCTTAATATAATAAAACTTTTAAAGGATATTTAATAGTTTGACCATATAGCTCTACACAAAAATAGTAGAAAACAGCATAGCTAAGACTTTATTTTCTGTCTATTCTTTGACTGTGCTGGCCTTTAAACCAGCACATCATCTGTTAGTGAATCACCAACAATTGAGTAAACACATTTTCTCTTAGAGTCTGCAATCTCAACACAAGCACAAGTGCAAATTGTTTGGGAATTTCAATCGTGTAAATGTTGGCAGAAGTCAGGTTATTTCCTTAAGAGATTTATAAGTAAAATGAAGAAGAGAAAAACAGACCTTTCTTTTGAGAGTATTACATAACATGTCTTCCTGAGTATATTTGTAAACAATGAATAGTCTACAAGAATAATTTTTCTTTTTAAAGATAATTTTACGTAGCCAAAGATCCTCTGAACCATGTACTAGACAGTATTGCAAAGAGTTTGCATTGATTTCCAGTAAGTTTACATTTAAAAGTTAGTATGTGCCAGAAACCACAGTAGGTCAGTTACACACATTGTTTCCTATAATCTCTATATGCTTGTGAGACAAGCATTACACTGAAAGCAGGAGTTCAAAGAGGTTATATGACCATCCCATAGTCACACAGTTGGCATGGAACTCAGACTGGATCTCCTGTCTCTTGCTATGAAGAAAGCAGGTTTTTTGTTTTTTTTCTTCTAATTTGTATTGAATGTTATAGAATTTCCAAATCTTTGCTGAGTAATCTAGATCTCTGCTTTAATGTCAACAGAGATTAAATGTTCCTTTTACTCAGAAGATTTATTAAACCCAATTTGATACATTTAGTCTGTTTATGCCTCTCTACACCAACACAATCAAATCTAAAGAAGAGGGAACCTGGCTAACGGGATTTTCAATTTTTAATAGAGTCCAAAGCTAAAGTGTCTACATGCTTAAGTATCTAGAGGAATGTATAATGATGCCTGCAACTTACCTGAAATGCATTAAAAAAAAGATGGATTGTTGGATGAATAGAAAAATGGAAAGATGGTTAGATAAATGATAAAACAAGTACAAAATGTTGATTGCAAAATATGCAGATGCTAACCATAAAATTGTTTCAATTTTGCTGGGTGTGGTGGCTCACGCCTGTAATCCAAGCACTTTGGAGGCCAAGGCGGGCAGATCACCTGAGGTCAGGAGTTCAAGACCAGCCTGACCAACATGGTGAAACCCCGTCTTTATTAAAAATAAAAATAAAAACATTGTTTTAATTTATTTGAAAACTTTCTTTTTCTAATTTATTTTATTTATTTATTATTATTGTTGTTGTTATTTTAAATGGAGTCTCAGCCGATGCTGGAGTGCAGTAATGTGATCTCAGCTCACTGCTATCTTCGCCTCGTGGGTTCGAGTCATTCTCCTGCCTTAGCCTCCAGAGTAGCTGGGATTACAGGTGCCTGCCACCACGCCCAGCTAATTTTTGTATTTTTAGTAGAGATGGGGTTTCACCCTATTGGCAAAGCTGGTCTTGAGCTCCGGACCTCAGGTGATCTGCCCACCTCAGCCTCCCAAATTGCAGGGATTACAGATGTGAGTCACTGCACCCAGCTATTTGAAAACTTTCATAAGAAAATATTGGGGCAAAAAATCAAAGCATCTAGCTGTTTGAGTGTTTGGGAGAGTGAATGAGTGACTGATGAAAGAAAGAACAAACGAATGAGAGAGAGAGAGAAAGAAAGAAAGGAAAGACAAAGAGAAAACCCAAAAGCATCTAGGCTTCAGTGTCTAATAGAAATACAAGAGCCGTGAATTCAAGTCACGTATATAATTTTAATTTTTCTAATAACCACATAAAGAAAAGAAACAGGCCAAATTGATGTTAATAATTATTTAACCCAATATGTCATTTTCAAGATATAATCAATAAAAAAAAAACTAATGAGATATTTTATATTCCTTTTTTGATAGTAAGTCTTCAAAATCTAGGATTTATTTTCCATTTATATCTCAATTCAGACTAACCACATTTCATGTGTGCTAAACATGTGAGCCAGGTGTAGTGGTGGGTGCCTATAGTCCCAGCTACTCAGCAGGCTAAGGCAGGAGAATCACTTAAGTCCAAGAATTTCAGTACAACCTGGGCAACACAGCAAGAACCTGTCTCAAAAAAAAAAAAAAAAAAAAAAAAATGAATCTTTGGAGAAATATAAATCAAAACTGTGATGATGAAATACCATATCATACCAGTCAGAATGGCTATTAGTAAAATGTCAAAAAACAACAGATACCGGTGAGGCTGCAAAGAAAAGGGAACACTTACACACTGTTGGTGAGAATATAAATTAGCTCAGCCACTGTGGAAAGCAGTTTGAAATTTCTCAGAGAATTTAAAACAGAACTACTATTCAACCCAGCAATCTTATTACTGGGCATATATGCATAAGAAATGAAATCATTTTACCAAAAAGACACCTTCACTCATACATTCATTGTATCACTATTCACAATAATAAAGACATGGAATCAATTTAAGTGCCCATCAACAGTGGATTGAATGCAGAAAATGTGAAACACACACACACACGGCTGTGCAGCATATATATATATATACACACATATGCACGCCATGGAATATTGCACAGCCGTTAAAAAACAATGAAGTCACGTCCTTTGCAGCAACATAGGTGGAGCTGGAGGCCATTATCCTAAGTGAATTAATGTGGGAACAGACAACCAAACACCACAGGTTCTCACTTATAAGTGGGCACTAAACATCATGTACTTGTGGACATAAAGATGGCAAAAATAGACACTGGATACTTCTAGAGACGGGAGCGAAGGAAGGGGACAAGGGTTTGAAAAACGACCTTTTAGGTACTATGCTCACTACCTGGATGGCAGGACCATTTGTATCCCAAACCTCGGCATCACGCAATATACCCGTGTAACACACATGCACGTGTAATCGAATCTAAAATACAAGTTGAAATTATAAAAAGAAAAACATAACTACATGTGACCGTTGGCTCCCTTACTGGCAGTGCAGATCTTGATATAAATTGACTGGCTACCATGTTCATAAACTAATATAAGCATCTGCATAAGGCAAATGCAGTAAAAGAGAAAAATAATTTCCTAGAACTACAATGTAATAAATTGTGACCACTTCACAGTAAATCTCTCAGCCAAACAACATTACCTACAAGTTTATATATTTCAAAATACTGGACCTGTTGCAGTGGCTCATACCTATAATCCCAACACTTTGGGAGGCCGAGGTGGGTAGATCACTTGAGGTTAGGAGTTTGAGACTAGCCTGGCCAACATGGTGAAACCCCATCTCAACTGAAAATACAAAAATTCACTGGGCATGGCAGCAGGTTCCTGTAATCCAGGCTACTCAGAAGGCTGAGACATAAGAATCGCTTGAACCTAGGTGATGGAGGTTGCAGTCAGCCAAGATCCCGCCACGGCATTCCGGCCTGAGCAACACAGTGAGAGTCTGTTTCGGGGTGGGGGAGGAACAAAAAACTATTTAAATAAGATTATTCTTCTGCTTCTTCTTGGGAGTAGAAAATAATTTATTTGACATGAATATGGAATATGAATCGCACTTTTAAAAAACGATGTCTTTTGCCTTTTCCTACTATTCTTTACATTTCCATAGTTACATACAAAATAATAAATATTAAAAAGAATTCCAAACTTTGAGAAATATTTTACTAGACCTGCAGCATTTTTCTCTCATAAACATTTGCTATGATAATATACTTCTCATTACTAATATCCCAGCACATCTGAGAAGTAAAAGCAGAAAGACAAATAATGACATCACATGTAGATAACAATTTCTCAATTGTCTTGAGTTGGAATTTCTAGGATTAGAAATAACTTATCAGTCTTTCCTTAGAGGATGAAACTATTTATCTGAAAACTTAATGCTCATAAAATAAAAATTATCTTTTGCAACATATGTAATGGTATAATTTTAATGAGGAATTTTTCTCTCATAATTCCATAGTGACTTAAAGCAAATATAATTATAGCTCCCAAATCTCTCACCAAATGGGAAGAAAAAAAATCAAACTTGAAGTAAATTAGATTGATCTAGTGTATTAAGATTAATATGATTTAATCTATTAAATGTGCTTTATAGATAGTAACTATCAGGAAATAAATTATAATCTCATTAAAATTGAAGTTAAGGCAGCCTGTATGCAATGACTAGATGCTACAATACATAGGCTTTGTCACCTTGTCTTAATTCAGAACAACTTTGAAGAGCAATCTCAGATCTCCAGCTCCCTAAAACTTCACCTGTGGCCTCTGCTGAAAGCACAGCACAATCCAATCTCTCCCTCTTTCCAAACCTGCTTCCTTCATTCCCTTACAGGTGTTTCTGAGAGCACTTTCTAATACACTTAATGCATCCAAATGTTCATCTCAGTTTGTTTCCAGGCAGCCTGAGTCAAGAAAAGCATAACCAATTTCTTTGCCCTCACACACACATGGAGAATTATATTTCCTACCTCTCTTATAATTAGATGAAGCTATTTGACTAATTTTGGTCAGTGGGCTGTAAACTTAAGTGATCTGTGTCATTTCTAGTCCTAGAAATTTAATTATGGATGTAAGTTCTGTCTTCCCCTTCTGCAGATACCTCCAATATCACTTATTCCGGATGTATCTATGCTATAGTTTGAATGTATTTAAATGTATATATTGGAATCTCAGACCCAGTGTGATAATTCTAGGAGGTAGGACCCTTGAGAGGCAATTAAGACGTGAGTGTAGAACCCTCATAAATGGAATTACTATACTGTAAAAGGGCTCTAACTGGACCCTTTTCTGGCCATTTCACTCTTCTACTATGTGAAGACACACCAAGACGGCTTTTACTAGACACCAAATGCTGGCTTCTTAATCTTGGACTTCCTGACCTCCAGAATCATAAGAAATAAATTTCTATTCGTTATAAATTATCCAGTCTCTGATACTTTGTTATAGCAACACAAACAGACTACGACAAGCTTCACATGGTGAGGCCTCATTAGCTGAGATGACTAGTCACTGAGCAACTACATGAAACAGACCTCTTTCATTCCTTCCTCCTATTGACCTACAATCGACCTGCAGAAGTGAGAGACAAACCAATCTTTAGGTTAAGCCACTGATTTTAGGATTAACTGGTTATTGCTGCAATGCCTAGCCTCTCCTGACTACTATGTACCCATAAACATACTTTTACTTTGTATAATATATTTTATTAAGAATGAATGAAAGTCAATTTCCTGGGTTGGATTTCCTTACACAAAATGGACCCAGAAATTCTGTGATACTCATTTTGATGACTAAGAAAACATTATTTCCCCTCCATATATTTTCTCCCTTACTTTTGGTTTTTCAAAATGTTATAGTAGAAAAAGTCTGGAGATTTTTTTATATAACTTTTGGAATTACAAATTTTATTTCCTTCAGCAAAAAATGGAGATAATCCAACCTAAGAGAGTTACTGTAATAATCAAATGAGATAATGCATTCAAAACACCTTAGCATGTTTTAGCCAATAAATGTTAGTTTTCTTTTCATCTTCCTGTCCTGAAATCAAAAAACTCAAGTAAATACATCACCCCTTTAGTTTTAAATCATTTGATTGGGTGTTTCCACATGGATAACCTCAAAAGAGATATCCTTTGAAATTCAAAGTAAATAATTAGTCCTGGACATCATGCACATGGTTTATTTCACAAGCGAATCCACAATGTCTACAAGATTCTGCTTTTTATAAATAGGAGTTCAGACTGAGATTCGCAAATAAAACCATTCATAGTTATAAGTTGTTTTCTCACTTTCTTTATTATAAAGTAACTCAGGTCATTTATGTTTTACTCTGTTGTAGAATACTTCTGCGTTAGAACAATATATTAATAATTTAAAATTAATTTAGATCAAAGTTTGCAAACTAAAATACTGAAGAGGGCACACTGCCACCTATAAAATATTATTTCTAAAAACTTTGAGCCAATTTACAGGAAATGCAGATGTCAGAGGACCATGGTAAATTACACCATGGGGAGGCAATCAGCAAATCTTGGACTGCAAAAATTTCCACAAAACAACCAGCCTTGTTTATTTATAGCTGCTGGGGATTGGGATAGAGAAACAGTGAGAGGCTATAGATTAGAAGAGATTTAAAAGATGTATCAACCAATTGCCTCGTATAGACTTTATTTTAATCCTGACTTAAACTGTGAATATCTATCTATCTATATATATATGTATGTAAATGCTGATTTAAACAAACTGTAATATATACACACATATAAAACAACTGAAAATTTGATCACCATGAGTATTGGTTAATATTGAATACTTAATGTTTAGGTTTGATAATGAATGGCTGTGCAGTTATGTTTTATAAAACAGTCCCTATCTTTCTTGTTACATGCTCAGGTATTTACAGATAAAATGACAGGATGCCCAAAATTTGCTTTAAAAATATGTTGGAAGGAAGTAGAGAGGGGTTATAGAAAAACAAGACTGGACTTGATTAATGAAAGTTAAAGCTGTGAAATGGGAAAGTGAGGGTTTATTTAACTATTATACCTACTTTTCTACATGTTTGAAATGTCTTCTAATAAAAAGCTTTAAAACTGTTCATGAAGATTGGGCCTGGTAATCCCAGCACTTTGGGAGGCCAAGGTGGGAAGATTGCTTAAGGCCAGGGTTCAAGACCAGACTGGGCAACACAGCAAGATGCCATATCTGCAAATTAATCAAAATTAAAAGTTTTTACATCTGATTTAAAAAAAATAGAATATGTTGTCATGAGTGGGAGATAAAAAGAAAAAAAAAATTAAAACACAACAGATTTAAGAAGTATCTCAGATTTGTCTAAATACTGCTGCAAGTAAAACAACAAAATGCGTATGATGGTAAAACGCAACCGCCTCCCATCTATTGGTCTGAACAGTGGGGATTGGTGGGGACTGATGGACAGGAGAGCGCATGTCCATTGCAAGAGGCAGGAGCAATTCAGCACAAAGTTATGGATACTCTGCATGCCAGGATACTCTGCATGCCAGCATGGTTGGTAATGCTAAATCTTCTAATATTTTCAGAAAATTTGTAAATTGAGATACACAGACAAAATATCTTCATGATAAATGTTGGCAATTAATGCAAATGTCTTTTAAATTACTTTTTGGAGAAGTAATATATGGAACAAACAAATGGATCAAATATGGAAAACATAATATTTTGCAACCTCTAGTTTACAACAAACCACCTTGGCACCTTAACAACTAGCTTCCTCATCACCTACAGTGTAGTCAGAGGTTATAAAATACCAGCATCTAAATCTCACGGAATATTGTCAGAATCCCCTTTGTTGAGTCTACATGACTTTGATTAAATCATTGCCTCATGTCTAATTTCTCTTTCTGTGCCCAGTCTCTCCAGATTGACCCTTTGGCTGGAATGATGACTTGGACTTTCAATTCCAGATTCCCTCTTGAATACTATTAGTCAGAATTTAAGAACCTCAGGTTCCAGTCCAGCCACAATTTTGGCAGAAATCTCCACAAACCCCCATCTCTATCCAGTTATGCAAACTCCCTGCTTATCCAGGAGGCCTGGTTGATAGGAAATTAATTTGTAGTTATTTTAAATATTAATGTGACTTTGATAAATATAAAACACATGTTTTCCTCATTCTCATTCAAGGCTAGCTTTCTCCTGGCCTTCATAAAATACTCCACCCCATTAGAGCGTTATTTGCTGTTTGTTTATAATCCATACCAAGTTGGAAAATCACTATCTGGCTGAGTATAAACACATCTAACATTTGACCATCAAAATGTCCCAGCCATTTCCTCTGCGCCCACATGTATGTGTAGTGATGTAATAAGCTCTCACATACTGCCTCATTAGGACTTCCAACTTGTTTGCTCTTGTTAAAACTGAACATGGTAATATAAATGTTGATTTTAGTTAGGTTTAATTTGTCTAAATGTTGCTCTTTGTAATAAAACTCAGTGTACAGATGTTAGACACTTAAAATGTCACTTAAAAAATAGAGACATAAATTTGCAGTGGTAAAGATATTTACTATCAGGGTTTTCTGAAATATAGCCTGGTTTGCTAATGCAACATATAATAGAATTATCTTCCTACAGCTGTTTCAGCTGTTTCTCTACCATTCCCACCTCTCACCCTTGCCATATGTAGATCAAACACAGACTCACATGTTTATGTATTGGAGTATTTGGGACAAAAAATGGGATAATGAGTTTGATTCACATCTCTAGCACTTTATACTTAAAAAAATGAATTGGAACCTTATAAATAAAATGTCTTCTGCTTATATGGGCAGTTAAGTTTCTAATTCCTATTATTGTCTAAATAGGTATTAAGAAAAAACATTTAAAATTTCCATAAATTATAAAGCCTTCACTCATTCTTTGTTTCTTTGCCTTTCCCACTACCTTCCATAGATATGTACATAATTAGTTGTCTTCTTCTAACCTGGTCTGGTGGTTATTCCCAGGAGTCTAGTTATGAAGCCTCAGGGCTCCCACGATGCCTGTGTTGGAACAGGCATGGCAGCTTCTGGTATGCCCTAATCAAGAGAAAGTCTTCATTTATATTTTGCTTTGAATGGTTTTCATATGCTATTTTTCTCTCCTTTATTTTAAACACTGTAAAACAAACAAGCAAAAAACAGATGTCCTTGTATAAGAGGTATTCTCCAAACATATCTGTAGGACAGGATTAGTGGAAAGTACCACTAACAAAAGATAGATTTGGATGTGTGGTGGTGGAAGTGGTGGCAGTGTGTGTATGTATGTATCTGTGTGTTCTGGTACAATTATCCTTGTAAATTATGTTTGTTTTCCTATTTTTGAAAGAATTTAATTTTTCTTATTTTGTTACATAAAACTAGAAAATGAAAATCCCTAAAACAGTAGCAATACAACTATATTTACATTTAAATTAAACCATTTATCAGATTTGATACTTAAAATTAGGCAAAAGTAAAAGAAATTATAGCACAAAATAAGACTGGGTGCAGTGACTCACGCCTGTAATCCCAGCACATTGGGAGGCCAAGGCAGGTGGATCACATGAGGTCAGGAGTGCTAGGCCAGCCTGGCCAATAAGGTGAAACCCTGTCTCTACTAAAAATACAAAAATGAGCTGGGCATGGTGGCACATGCCTGTAATTCCAGCTATTCAGAAGGCTGAGGCAGGAGAATTGCTTGAACTCAGGAGACAGAGATAGCAGTGCGCCAAGATGAAGCCTCTGCACTCCAACCTGGGTGGTAGAGCAAGACACTGTTTCTAAGTAAATAAATAAAAAATGAATGAATGAATGAATCTATAGTACTATAGTACAGAATAGAATGTTAGTGTTAGAAAAGAGACATTTTGGATCCCATTAGGAAGTCAAAATGGTAAGGATTAATGGAGCCATTTTCTATATATTAAAAAGACTCTGAAATTACATATGCATTAAAAATGGGGTAGTGGCCAGGTGCAGTGGCTCATGCCTGTAATCCCAGCACTTTCGGAGGCCAGGGCAGGCAGATCACCTGAGGTCAGGAGTTTGAGACCAGCCTGGCCAACGTGGTGAAACCCCGTCTCTACTAAAAATACAAAACTTAGATGGGCATGCTGTATGCACCTGTAATCCCAGCTATTCTGGAGGCTGAGGCAGGAGAATCACTTGAACCTGGGAGGCAGAGGTTGCAGTGAGCCAAATTAACACCACTGCACTCCAGCCTGGGTAACAAGAGTGAAACTCGGTCTCAAAAAATAAAGGGGGGTATAGTTTAGGGCAGTAAAGATTCTTCCTTTGGCAAGAATCATATATTTATTATGAGAACATGGTTTATCTTATACTGACTTAAAGTTACTAATATCTTTATTTTAAAAAGATGAAATAAGTTATTTTACCTATAATATTCAATTTAATCAGTTGACAGAGCTTTTAGAGACTTTGAGTTTGGTAGTCAAAATGTTAAGCATCTTGGATATAGCCTCAGATATTTCTTTCTTCTTTTCATTTTATAGGTTAAAATTATGTTTGGGAGGCTTAGTGTCTGATCTAAGATAACACAGATGTTTGTTTCTTGTAGCCAAACTGATATTAAACCCAATTTTTATAAATTATTCTACAGAATACACAATCTGTCTTGTCTCCCTCAAACCTCAGTGAATTACAAAAACAAAGGTTTATTTCTTACCCACCTTACCTGTTGCCAACTCTGGGTTGCTTCCTGTTCTATTCCATGTGCCTCCTTATTCTGAGACTCAGGTTGAAAATGCCTTTCTTTCAAACACGCCATTTATATGGCAGAGTGAAAAGAGAGGTTTTACACAGCACTACAATGCCTCATAAAACATCTGCTTAGACACTCTATATGTTGCTTCCACTCATCTTCTATTACCCAAAGCAACTTATATAACAAACCCTAACTCAGTGGGGTAGAGGTGTAGAATCTTCTTACATGGAGCTTGACAAAGAAATGAACCCATCATCTACCACGAAAGATCCCTGACTCCTAGGGACTGCACACACTCTCAGCAAGTTTGGGCCTCTCCATTTCTTGGGGTCATGAAAGCAGTAGGTTCTTAGGACTCAGTGGCTACCATGCCAATTCTAACTTCTAATTTGGTGGACAGACTGAAGATTTTATTAAGAACATTAGGATTTGAGTGTCATTGCTCCTGCAGACTAGAAAACTGAATGACCAAATAGGAGTAAATTAACCCTGAGTAAGTTCCTTTCTTAGGTAAACTCATAGGCGAAGGGTTACTTTTTTCAATAAAGATTCTTCCTAGGTTAAAAGTTCACTTATTCCTTTCCACAAGATGGCCCCAAAAGCGAAGAAGGAAGCCCCTACCCCTCCTAAAGCCGAAGCCAAAGCGATGGCTTTAAAGAAGGCAGTGTTGAAAGGTGTCCATAGCCACAAAAAAAAAAAAAAAAAAAAAAGAAAGAAAGATCCGCACATCACCCACCTTCTGGCAGTCCAAGACAGTGTGACTCTGGAGACAGACCAAATATCCTCGGAAGAGTGCCCCCGAAAGAAAATAGCTTGACCACTATACTATCATCAAGTTTCCACTGACCACTGAGTCTGCTATGAAGAAGATAGAAAACAACAACACACTTGTGTTCATTGTGGATGTTAAAACCAGCAAGCACCAGATCAAACAGGCTGTGAAGAAGCCCTATGACATGGATGTGGCCAAGGTCAACACCCTGATTCGGCCTAATGGAGAGAAGAAGACGTATATTCCACCAGCTTCTGATTATGATGCTTTGGATATCGCCAACCAAATCGGTATCATCTAAATGGAGTCCAGCTGGCTAATTCTAAATATATGTATATCTTTTCACCATAAAAAAAAAATCACTTCTTTAGATTTCTATAATCTGATTAAAAAAAGACATTTTTAGTAAATATTATATTGAGTCCCCAATATCCATTTCAACTTGCTCCCAATGAGTAGCAGTCATACAATTTGGAGACTTATTCTTAAGTCAAGGGATAGGCCTGATCCAGTTAAGGAAAATCTCATTTCCCTTGTTGGTGACTGATTCAGAAAGGTCTGATTCTGGCCATTCGGTTATGAGGAGAAGGTTGCTGAATACTTCTGGGAAAGATCCCTCTTACTCCTAAGAAGCAGTGATGGAAAACTATTTTCTCTGCCTCCCACAGAATGTGAACTGGAAGCACATTTCCCCAGAAGCTATTATCAGCCATCTCGAGAGCATGAAGCATGATGACCTGTGGATAATGTGACATCGATGGTTCAAAGTTGAGAGAAAAGAGAAATATTGCTAGACCCCTGATTAAAGTGTGACTCAATCTTACAGCATTTACATTTATATGAGTGAATAAATCCATTATTGTTTAGTCAGATTAAATTTATATTCAGATGCTTCCAACCAAAAGCATTCTAACTGATAAAACATTCGTCCTTCTCTCCCTGTTTAAACTCTCCACACCAAACCAAGAACCAAAGGTGTAAAATTTGTGTCATTTCTCTAAGAGGTATAAGCAAATATCTATTTTGGCCTCTTGAGTTCTACAATGAAAACTGCTATTTTTTGTTACGTTAAAATATCTTATATATTATTATATACCTAAGTACAAGGCATGAGACAGCTTTTGTATTATTTACTTAAGTGAGAATTTTATGCAAATGATAATATATACACCATTAGAAAGCAAAGGACAAATAAAGATGATCAAGTCACTCCTTTAAAAATACATTTAAAAAGATATAATTCTCAGTATATTACTCATTGCATATTGTCTTAATGGTGAGCATTTCCACCAAAAAAATAAATAAATAAACAAATATTCAGATGAGGCAAAAAGCTGTTGGATAAACAGAAGCATGAGGATTTTTTTTTTTCAAACCCCTTGGAAGGCATAAACATTATATATATTTGTGGAGTTTGTAGAGACAAAGTCTCATTCTGTTACTGAGGCTGGAGTGCAGTGGCGTGATCATAGCTTAATGCAACCTCTAACTCCTGGGCTCAAGTGATTTTCCCATCTCAGCATTCCAAGTAGCTGCGACTACAGATGTGCCCTACCAGGCCTGGCTAGTTTTTTATTTTTACTTTTATTTTTATTTTTGTAGAGACAGTGTCTTGCTATGTTGCCCAGGCTGTTCTCAAGCTCCTGGCCTCAAGTGATCCTTTCACCTCAGCCTCCCAAAGTGCTTGGATTACAGGCATGAGCCACCACATCTGGCCTATGAGGTTCTTGCTAGCAGTTTTCAATGTGGCATTAAAATAACTTAGATGGAAGGCTGGGCGTGTTGGCTCATGCCTGTAATCCCAGAGTTCTGGGAGGGCAAGGCAGGCCCCATCTCTACAAAAAATATAAAAATTAGCCTGGTGTGGTGGCAGGTGCCTGTGGTCCCAGCTACTCAGAAGGCTGAGAGGCACGAGAATTGCTTGAGCTCCAGGAGGCCGAGGCTACAATGAGGTGAGATTGTGCTGCGAGACTTTTCCTTAGTTCAGCTAAAGATGGGGCCCTTGTTCTATGGCCACAAAAGATTAGGATGGCAGACAATTTGAAAGGTGAGAATAATGGGATTTATTGGGCAAAAAGGAAAAAAAACACAGGGACTCAGGAGAGCAAGAGTCCTTCTAGTGTATGCTTACTACCCCACAGGTTGAATCCCAGGTTCCACCCAAGAAGAGAAGGGGCCGGGCTCCTCCCTGCTGCAAATGGTGGTAACTTCTGTGACTCCACCCCACGTGCACTCCCCCCAGTGCGCAGGCTGGCTGGAGCTTCTCCGAGGACCCCTGTCCAGCTCAGTTGTACCACTGCACTCTAGTCTGTGTAACAGAGCAAAGCCCTGTCTCTAAAAGAAAAAACAAACTAGGTGGTATTAAAATCATTGTATGTCTCTATTTCCCTTATTTTAACTGCTATATTCTCTTCTATCTATGCAAATATTAGCTATAATAAATGTCATGCCTTACTGCTCTTTATGTCTTTCTCCTACAATGTGTCCATGCACAAGTAAACTTTGATGAGTTCTTGATACGAATTTAATCCAACACTCCCTACTCCTCCCCAATAAACATCCATTTCTTGGTCCCAGCTTGTACCCTTTAAACGGCTTATTTGCAAGTATCTTGGGGTGGGGTGGGGTGGCAGGCTGAGAGAACACAGTAATAAATTCAAGTCTTGACAAGTTGCAAATTTTCATGTATGTTCTGAGCCAGCAAAATAAAATTTCAGTATCAAGGGCTTGTCAAAATGTATCATCTATGCTAAAGACAGGAAAACAAGCATTAGAAAAGTCATAAGCAAAGGCTTCCGACATTTTTTGGATATCAGAAA